>VZTI01005926.1:362560-383502 GCA_013397865.1 Struthidea cinerea | reverse complement strand
TTATATTATATTATATTATATTAGTCCAATTCATTAAAAAAATGTATGTTGTGGGGGATTTATAGGACACTTGTGACAGTCAAACTTGGCTGGAAAATAGCTGCCATATTTGTCCCATCACAGTATGACATGGTTATCATTTTATCCTAGAAATGCTAAACAGATATCAGTAAAAACATTGAACAGTAATCTAAAACACCGTCATGGTGACTAAGTCTCCCTGTCTGTCCATTTTCGCTTAGTTAACTTATCAGTATAAATAAAGAAAGAGTGCTCAAAATATACATATTTTGTTTGACTTAAATTTGCCATTTTTTAGCTTTGGGGTGTGAATTCTAGAGTACAAACCCTATTGATATATTCTATTCAAATCCAAGAAAATGCTAACTTCCCTGAGCAATCTCAGTTGGTTGCTTTTCCAAATACAAGCTGAAAACTTCACTTTTTTTTTTTTTTTTAACAATACCGTCTATATTGTGAGATCATTCTCTGCCATTCTATGATGGCAATTTGGAATCATTCTGAGACACAAAAATGAAGGCAAGTGGGGAAAAAAGGTGAACAAAACATACGGAACCTGAAAGACAAAACTGACTTTATGTGAAAATTTACATTGGCTTTTAATTTACCTTTTGGTGATCCATGCTATTGACATTAATATTCATGCACTGAAGTTATCATAAGTAGTTTGCTGTAGTATGTCTGTATTCTGTTGAATCAGAAGTATAGAATACACCTGCCCCAGCCCAACTTATCAAAAAAGGCTAAGCAAACTGTAGTGAATATAGGGAAAAATAAGTAACTTGCTTGCCTTACCACCAAGTTGTACGAAAAATGGACCAGACAGAAAGTTTAACAGGAAATAGTAGGAAAGGAATAAAATGTGCCGGCCCAAATAAATGAGACTAGCAGCAGGCACTGAGGGCAATGACTGAGACATTCCAGTGGATCTCCTCTTCCAATGGAAGTGTCTCATGCAAGAAATATCTGCCTTGGGGCTACATCTGAATGAACGCAAGGATGGTGAGCATGTTGGCCCCAGCTGACCTGAACTGCTGCCTGCAGTTCAAAAGTGGCATCAAATAAAAACTCTTAGAGCCCTTAGCTAGAAAGATCTTCCAGCTTAATGTTTGGCCTCGGCATTCAAAAACTTTTGTACCTTTCTTCTCTGCTTTCAAGGGATTCCTCTTGCTGCACTTGAAGACCTGGCTCCCACTGAAATCAATGGTAAAATTCTTACTGGCTCTAATGGGAGTGGGATGAATATTGCATCCCACAATTCTTCTGTATCTGACACACATTACAGATCCTCTTCCTCTTCTATAAAATAGTATCCGTACTCATTAGTAACTTTTCCTAAGGAAGACACTTGCAGAGAAAAAAATCTTATTTCTGAGAGTAGTAGAATTTCAAATCAGCTTCCTAATTTTAAAATAGTTTTGGTTATTTGGTTTTTTTTTTCCTTTCCTTAAGGATTTTATGGCATGAATTCATATTCTGGAAGGTGGGAGAAGGCAAGTCTTCATTTCTGTGTGTTTGCTCTTCTGCCCCTCTTTAGGCGTATGAATTTCTCTTTTATAGAAACCCTTTCAGGTTCCTATCAACTCAGTTTGGCCTAGGTGTGTGTATCACAGCATCATTATCATTCCTCATTCTTCTTTTAAAGGCTAGCAATTTTCGCAAACACTTTACTGGGGTTTTTTGTTACATTATCCTGGTGGGTATCTCTGAAGTCGCTTAATTATCTGCCCAGAGGCAGATACTGAGTCTAACTCCACTTTTACACCAAATCCTGTTGAAATCAAATGAGAAGTACCTGTTTGCATCTTTTTTTCAGATCAGTTCCTTATCTCAAGTGAAAAACTAGGCTCTTTCCCCACATACTGACTGGCATGTTTCACACAGCTATTCAAAAGAATTCATGTGTCTGATGGGAAAGGAAGGTAAGGGACGGTTTAGGATGTTATTGGCATAGTTCCAGGCAAAGTATGGTCACAATCCTTCAGCGGGGAACCAAACAGAAAGAAGAAAACAATGTATAGTCAGGTGTCTTTTCTACTTACCAAGTAAAGTCTCTTTCAGCTAGGAAATATCCATGTGGTCCTGAGAGACATACAAGAGTGGGGGAAAAAATGTCATTCTCAGTGCTCTTGCTTCCTTACTCCAGGTATCATGCTTCTGAAGAATCGGGATGGTCAGGCAGGAGCCAAGGGACAGGGAAGACAACGCTCCACTCCCCAACATGCTACCTGGCTCTGGGCAAACTGAAGGAAGGTGTGCCTGCTGCATCAGACCACAGTCATCCTCCTTTTCCTCATCTGCAGGCCTCTGAGGCCCTGAACTTCAGAACAGGTTTGCTTTTTGGCTACTCACCAGCTTCAATACTCTGTCACTGTTCCAGCTCTCTGCTATGCAATATTCTCAGGGAATTAAGCTTAAATCTATTATAGTAGGGTGGTTTTAGTATGGCAGTATTTAGCAAAAAGAAATAATAGTATACATTCATAGTAAAAAATCCCAACTTTAGAACACATATTTAGTAAAATTTAGTAATTTTTAACTGAGAATACAGGAAAGCATTACTTAAGAGTACCATCTATAAAGAGAAATCCAGACAGCCTTTGTGAGCAAATGACAACTCTGTTTCCTTTGGGAGCACTTTCTCCACCTTCCAAAGCCTTATTTTTGTACACAGTGATTTTCATAAAACATGTATTTCATTTGTTACTTTTCTGCATAATCAGGTTACAACTTCTGTGTTGTTTCTGCATGATTGTGATTCCTTTTGCGATAAGGTGCAATCAGACATGAGCCAGGCTGTCAGATATGACCCCTCAATGAAGAGAGCGAAAGCAAAGGTTGTGTGCTCTGTGCCTCAGATCCACCCAGACAGGGAGGCAAGCAGACACAGCCAGAGTCTGGCCCTTCTATATTTAGCTCCAGTGCAGCCATGCTATCTGCATGCCACTACTGAGAGGTGGGATTGCATCAGTCTAGCCTGCTTGATGTGACTTCTTCCATTTTCCATGTTTGTAAGTCTGCAGTAGGTAAATAGGAAAACCAGCAAAACACACTCACTTGAAGGGATGCTCTGACACGAGTTGTGACGTTGCTCCTCCAAGGGATATATTGTTCACAAACATGATGACTGATCCTGGCTAGTTTTCTGCCCAGCTCTCTTTTGGATGCTAAAGAACACATGTCAGGGACACACTAAGTACAGCAGTATGAGTTGCAACATCTGGGAGCAGCCCTTGCTGCAGGAGCATATCAGGAGTCTTTGCAACACCCATGAAGGCCAGGGTCTGCTACGCTGGGCAGATCTTTATGTGAGGTTTGCAAAGAGAATGAGAGTTTCTCACTTCTCACCCAGTCCTGGCAACTGCAAGGCTGGAAACGAGCCAAGCTGAGCTTCCTGGGGAGCAATGGAGGCTGCTCCTGCCGCTTCAGACCTAAGCGACAATACCCATGTGAACAAATTAAAAAGTAATAAGTTCAATGACTTTGACACAATCTATGGATTCAAAAGTAATTAACAAGGATAATTAGCTTTTAAAGGGAAATCAGATGATTTGTAAAGAAAAAGTGGAGAAGAGATTTGTATAATTTATCCACCTGATTCTTTTAAATAGATAAGCTTACGCACCTGTAACCAAGATACCGTACCAGCATCAAGTACATCACAGCTTTTTCTCTGTTCCTGTCTGTGTGGCTTTAGATCATATTTCTACCTCTGCACCCGAGCATTTCCTAAAATCAATCATTTGTTGAAAAAATATTAACTGGACCTGTAGCTGAAGTAAGAGATGTATAGGCTCATTAAAAAAATCATTTAACATTGTGATTGTTGATCCAGTCGTTACCATAACTTCACATTGTTACCCTGGCTGATATGATTTTACTATCTGAAATGCATTTTCAGGCAGAGAATTTGCCTTCCTGTCATACTGCTTTTTATGTATGATGGCTGCTGTATGGATGGATCCCTGTTATGGATAAGCATTCATTTGGGTTTGCATTTATATCCCACTACTAAGATTCTGCAAAGGTAAGACTGTCCTTCATGGCTTTTTTTGCCATACAATAAATCCGCTCAAGTTTCTCACCGTAGTCCCACCAGCTTCCTCATCGTATGCTGAGAATATCTAGAAGCATAAAATAAATTCTAGAAAAAAAAAAAAAAAGTGTTAAAGAATTTCTTTTTCTAACAAAATCATGTCTGTTTCTACATCCAGCATTTCTGACTGAGGTACAACCTCTAATTGTGCCTGAGATGATGAAATTTTTGTGCAACTCATCTGCCAGCTTCACCAGGACTCTTATTTCCTTGATTTCTATTCTGCTCAAAATATGTTTCAGATTTGGCACATCTGTGCCTCTCCTTCACTCCACATTGCTATCTGCAGCCACTGTAGGATCTTCAAATGCTAAGAGGAGAACATTACAGAAAAACAGTATTTCCTCCAATTTTCATCTTTATTTCATTTCAATTTTTAACATATGGTTATTTTGGTGAAAAGGGGATTTTTGGAGATTTCTGCCTCAGTAGTTTCGTTGAGGTTTTTTTCCATATTTGTCTTTGTTTAAACCAGTGTGTGGATGCTATACAGGATGATGATGATCTCAGAAATATTCATAGGAAATTTTCCTGAAATTACTGGGAGTTGTAGAAGAAGCAAAGTATGATTTCCTCTTCTTAGGCTATGATCCTTAGGGCAGTTCTCATTTTTATATAATATGGGACCAATAAGGGCAACAATATCAGATGGAAAATGCAATTGCAAGGTATTTTCCATCCCAGTTAATAAGCCCCTGCTCTGTGTCAAAATGAAGCTTACACTAAGGGCAGCAAGGATTTTATTTTTTGCTGGAAATTTATTTTTAGCATTCTTTAAAAAGAAAAGAAAAAGAATTTATGTGCAACTTGGTTTTCCTACTTTTAATATTTAAATTCTTTCAAAGGCTATTGGTGGTTACAGGACGAGTGTTGAGTGATTGCATAACATAAGTCCAGCCTGGAAAAGGTATGGAAGAGGAAAACCATTTGCCTTTAGACCTTCTGTCGCTACTCAGTCCAGTGCCACTGAATGAGATTTAAGGTACTGAAAGATGGGCAGCATGATAATTCAAGATTTGAAGAGGCACGTTGCTTGTTAGGTGAAACTGTGCATATTTCATGGTGTTTTACAGGACTGTTTTACATACAAAAGAGTGATATATATGCAAAACCTAAATCCCATGACATAGTTTCTGACTCACGAATTTTACACTTTTTCCTGTTGAGAAATGGTGCTTCTGTGCATGTCAAGAGTGCTTTCAGTTATTTTGTTCAGTTTGCTTTCACAGGCTTCAAAAACAGCTTCCCTTTTTTTTTCCCCTTCCCTTTCCTCATGCTCTTTTTTCATTTCTTGATATGACACTTATCTACATTTCAAAAAAATATGTAGTAACAAAAATTGTTAATTCAGTTTGCCAGTGGTATCAGACATACCCTTTATTGCTGATTGATCCAATTTCGCATTCGTATGGTATGTTATTAAAAATTGTATGTTAATAAAAGTTATATTTCAGAGGCTGGTGGAAGAGCCCTTTATTCCTGTTTTTTGCAGACATTAGAGGGAAAAGCACTGTAAGGCTCAGACAGAAGTTTCAACTAGGCTTTGGTTCTCTAATGGCTTCTCTTCATTAGTGCTGACTTTTCTGATTTGGTTGTTTTTTGTGGGTTTCGGGTTCTTTCTTTCTGTCTATTTTATGCATTTATTACTTATGAAAAGTGATGGATTAAGCATTCCATTATATCTATCTATTACTTTTCCCAGTGACTCCACAAGAAAATACAGGAATCTAAGTTTGGATATGCTAAAACCAGGTGCAAGCCCTTTTCCCTCATTTTTTATTTTTTCCCCCAGTGACAGCAGTAAGAAGCTCCCTCTCTAGGTCTTGACAAGACTATAGCTTCCCATGGGTAGTTTTTAGCAGACAATGGACAGGCTATTTTTTTAACATAGACTGGCCGCGATCTGCTCAAGACAGTTGGATTCTTTACATTTCTGTTTTTCCTGATAGAGAAAATTTAGAGAGAAAGATTATGTTTCATTTCATTATGTTTTCTTTTCACTAGCCCTTTAAAACAAGTAACCAGAGAATGTGTAGTCTGTCTGAATGCAGAAGATTTATTAGTACATATAAATGTGAAGAGGTTTCTATTACAGTATTTACCATTGCATTTAGTTTTTTAAGGAAGTCAGCAGTTCAGCAGATCAGATCTCAGGAAAGGCAAATATTTTTGCCCACAGTTTATCTGTTTTCTATAGCAATTGCAGTTTTTGCATGGTGGAATAGCAACTTTGCAAGAATTTCCCCATGGCTCAGTTTGCAGTTTCTCATGCACAGTCTTGTAGTTCAGAGCAGCTTTTTTGGTGTGCCTGTGAAGTCTGCTTCAAAATGTTGGTCTTGAAGGGTAGGGGTAGACATGCTGAAGAAAGAATTTTTCTTTTAGGAAAGACAGTAGTTTGCCATACAGTGATATAACACAATCTAGTGAAACCATCTTCATTATATACATTACTTTTAAGTTATATCCTTTCAGTCATTAAGTATATACAGATATTCTATTACTGTTATTCAATTATAGCAGTATTTCTAAAAATTGTTGTGGTAGAGGTTTGTTCTGTTTGTTGTCATCTATACCATGAGGAAAGAAATCATGAATACTTTTACTGACTTTTTTAGGGGTTGGATTCAAATTGGTGGTGTACTTGCAGCTAAATTGATCTCATAGCACAGAAATATCCTACCAGAGGCCTCAGAAATTATTTTGTTCATACAGATGTCAAAGCCATAATAAGGCAGGTGTCTGTGTCATCTCTTCCCCAAAAAATGAAACTTTGTTTAGAGCTAAATTATTTCTAAAAGTTTTATTGGCATAATAAAGGCAGTTTATCACATAATTCTGTAATTCATTATATGCACAGCACTGTTTGATGAATATATATTTTCTTGCCAAATACTTGCATGCTTGCCGAAATTTTACAGTTAATTAGATATTTGGTTTTTTTCATTGGTTTCAATAAAGCTACCCCAAAGATGAAATTGGCCCAATGTTTATGAAATGCTTAATAAAGAACTAAGTAAAATGTTTCCCAGTTAAGGGGATGAGTGTGTCTTGTGGACTAGGTTCTACTATTAATTAAACAGAAAGTATCAAGCCCACTTTTGTAATATGAATCTGACTCAGTTTAGAACCAGTGTTTGAGAAGCATTCCTTGACTTTCTGTGAGCTGCATTATTTTATTTGAATTTTCCAAACCAGAACACATTACTTTTTAATTATATTTTTTTTTTGTAATTCCCCATTTTTAAAATCTAATTTTAAAATCCATTTAAAATTGTAAAATGTTTGGAAAACTTTAGAGGCAAAGACTTGAAATGGAATGTCTGAAACTGGCTGTTTTTCAAAAAAGCTGAATTAGAAAAGCAGTTTCTGTTTCTGGAGTGGGCATAATGTCATTTGAGCAGAGCTTTGGAATAAGGAAATAAAATGACAAAGGGCAGGAAAAGAAAAATTAAAAGTCTTTGTATAACAACCATTGTTTACTTTAAATGCAAAGCATATTCTTTTGAACTGATTATTGTGTTAAGTGTAAAGCCAAAACCAGAATTATATGAATGGAAAGAAAGTAAAGACATTGACTCTATGATGAATTTTTTTAATTCCTGTGGATAGTCTGAAGGCTTGTCTTTCTCCTTATAAATAAAACATAGCAGTTTTAAGACATATGTTGAGTCTTGATTTATTTACTTCAGAATAGCCAGAAAAAAATAGACCCAGTCAATATTGCACAATATATGGACAGATAAAGTAAACTGTGGCCAGCATAATTCATCAAACGGTTTATGCTGAACAGCTAGACACGTTTACATATTTCTACAAAGGTGGCTTTTCTGTATATGGCATTTTTTTCAGCAACACAGGTGAGAATATGCAGTATGTTGCTTAGAGGTCCTATGTTGCTATGATGGCTCCCAGAAAGGAAAGATGATCACAGCAGATCCAATCTGCTTTGTGTAGTTGTTGTTTGCTGGCTTTTGGTTGGTAGGTTTTTCTTGTCCCATGGTGCCTTTTGTCTTTAAATCGTAAGGTTGTTGGCAAAATAAAAGGCAAAAATTTTCTTCATTTTGACATGATCGAATTGCAGTGTAGGTGTCACCAGCTCTGGGGGCAGTGCAGAGTGAGCCATGTGCTTTGTAAGACAAAGATGACTCAGGAACATAAGTTCTTTTTTTTCCCTTTTTTTTTTTCTTTTTACAGTTAGATGATAGTTACCTACTTATTCTACTACTCACTCATTTATTCTCCATTTGTACATGGGTGTCCTTCCTTTTTTATTTTCTGTATCTTTCCTGGCTGGTTGAAGATATTCTCTGATGGCCTGAGTTGACTGGAGCTTGGTAAGTAGTTCTGGGAGTGTGTCAGAAAACAAACTCTGAAAGGAAGGACTGTACATAACTCCTGTAGATGGACAGGTGGAAGTGAAGACTAAAGGACCAAGAAAAAGAGTTTTGACTCCAACACATCTTCTAGCAATGCTGCTCAATTCCATTAAGTTATCCTACCCAAAGCCTCTGAGGCTCCACGTGTGATCCTCCAGCCCCAGCTCTGAGCAGCCTCACAGTTACGCAGCTGAACCAGTTCCACAATATGCCTCTCCACACAGCTGCACAAACAGCTGCAGGACCCCAAGGGAGGCAGAGGCATGCAATGGTGGTCCAGACCAGCAGCAGAAACACATATGTGTTTTTGGGAGGCAAGGTTGTTGATGCAGCATGCAACTAATATCCAAAATAGCCAGAGATGCCAGTTCTGGGGAAATCTATGCAAAACTTTGCAGCATGAAAGCAGAAGGTTTTTTTCTGTAAAGCAGTAACAAGAGGCTAGGATGTGAAGGTTTTCCTCACTAGCAGGAGAGAAGTAGTGACAGAGAGACTCTGGCTGTTCTTTTTTGTCCATGTTACTCACAGTATATCTATAAACTTTACCATTATTAAACTACTACTTTGGAGGGACAGCTCTGTTTTGTCATCCATTGCGCACTGATTCTCCTCCCTTCACGTTTCCTTTGGGTTTTTTGCACACTTCATGTTAGGTCCTTGTCCCACCACCTCCAGTGCTTCAAATGTCTATTTTAGAGTTTTACCAAAAACAATGCACTTTTTCAATAGGGCGGCAGATTTATGGAGCCTTGGATTATGCGAAGTGTGTAACCCCAGGAAGACAGGCACTTGTATGTCATGTACCACTGAACACCACCAAAGGCTGCTTGATGGACAGGGTTCTTTTACCAAGAGTTTGCTAGGGGAAAATATCATTAAGATTCACGGAACTGGGTCTGGCTTTCTGCAGAGGGAGAATATGACTTTTACCACACAGATAGTTCACAGGAGTGATCTCAGCCCCAGGGCGACTGCTGTGGCTTCAGAATGTGTCCGGAGGAATATTATTCTTCCTCCTCCTTCCCTGCAGAACAGGTAGAAGTGTAGAGAGACTGTGCTGGTGGATTTGCCCCTAAAAGCATCTAGCTCCTCTGTGATTGACAGTGATAGCACACATACTTTGAAAGCTCTAATGTTGATGATTAAGCCTTAATAAAAGCAAATAAGGTGGTGTCTGTGTGTACCCCAGTCAGCCAAGCATGCATCTACCTGGCATCTTGTAAATTAATCTGGGTGTTTATGCTGTAGATCATGATGAATGGGTTGCTATAGCAACCAACATTTCTTCCATTTTTTTTGCTGCTAATTATCCTAACATCACCACCAGCTACTAAATCTGAATTCCTAATGAATGCATGTGGAAGGCAGTTTCTTGATATATCTCTCTTACTACATCAGCAGAATGAGATAATTAAGAATTAGTGGATATTGATTATTTAGGGTTTATTGGAGCCTGTCATTCTGATACACATATGCTTACGCACCCAGAGGATCTGCCTGATTTTGCTTGGCTTGTTCTGCCAATCTGCTCCAATTATTGGCAAAATAGTGCTAGGAGAGTGCACTTTTTGTCAGATACTCAATGCAGTGCTTCCACAGGCTACAAGTCTTTGCCAGCATGGATTGTGAGGCCCTGAAATCAGTGCTCTTCACTAGCAGCACTGTCACCACACCTTCATTGGTGTTGGTACACTCTAATTTTTTAAATTTTATTTTGGCTAGGGTTGTTTGGATTGTTTGTTTGGGGTTTGGGGGGTTGTTTGGATTGTTTGTTTGGGGGTTTTTTGTTGGTTTATTTTGGGGGGAGGATTGATTTTTTGGCCTTTGTCTTGTTTTTTCTCCTTAACTACATTGTGCAAGCTAAATGTTTTGGCCATTCTGAAAGGGATCTCTGAGATACTGGATGCCATTGGGGCTGTGAGTGTTGGAGGACACACTGGGCAGTAGACCACTCTCAGAGTGCTTCAGGCTGCTAGCACACTTAAACACAACTTGACGTTGCCACCTGAGCTTTAAGCTTTCATTGCAAGGTGAAACTCAGAATGAATCTTTGATATGTGATCCTCCATCAGACCCTGATGAAATTCCATTTTCCTCTAGAAATCTACTGTTGCTCCATGGGTTGCCATCTGTGCCTAATATTGCTCAGCTATTTCAGAGTTGCTAAAATCACTGAAACATGGAAATGCACACAGAAACATATCAACTTTGATTTTTTTCCCAAGAACATAGTCAAGGAAGAAAATATTTTGTTATTTTTTCTTTGAATTGGATTTTTTTAGAACTGATCATTCTATAAATTTTATTTATTTTTGTACCTCAAAGCAAGCTGAGGTACAGGTATAAAAAAGTGTTTCTTAAAGATTTTTTGTAAATAAGAGTCCTACTAAATTGAGGCACAAGAGATAGAAAAAGTATCCATGAAGACATAAATGCATCAATCTCTGTATTTAAACCTTTTTTGTGTTACATCACGATTAAAGATATAATATGTATATTCTGTGCTGGTTTTATTCCCTGGTTAATCTCCCTGTTTCATTTCTATGAATAAACATGATGGCTTGGAATTTGATTCTCACTGATACTTGTATTGGTAAAATGAGATAAAATGAGATAAATTCCACCAAGAGCATCGAGATTCAAATCAAAGTAGAAAATCCATATATGAAAAAGCTTTTTTTTTCTATAAAGTAGTGGTAAAAGTAAAAAGGTAAAAAAAAAGTTTTGAGGAAAATTGCTTCCTAACCAAGACCCTGAATACCAGTTGCACATCCTTTCAAACTTACCAAAGGAGCAGTAGCATAGAAAAACTGTCTGGTTTTTGCTCAGTGGAGTCTGAAAGCAGGCAGCCCAACAGTGATTCATGCCACAGTCATGTCTTAAAAATCGTTTATGCAAAATAAGACAATGAAATTAGGGGTTCCTGCTGGATCTTTCTGCATATGGATTAAAGGTGTGCATTGTGGAGTTCCAAACAACAGGAAAATCCCAGTTCCTCAAAGTGAACAAAACAAGCTAGTGCAAACACATTTAGAATAGATGTGATTTCTCCAAATACAAGAAAATTGTCTCGCATATGTATTGTTATGTTTAGCAGCCATATTAGAAAAACTCTACAAGTGAATTTTATTCTTTTATGGAGGTTACCAGGTCATTAATTGAGTGTCCTCAGTAAAAAAAAAAACCAAAAAAAAAACAAAAAAACAAAAAAAAAAAAAAAAAAAAGGAACAAAAAAAAATTAAAAAAAAATTAGTTTTACTGAAAACTTCTATTGAACCTGAGTGCTAAATCTAAGCTAAAATTATTTCAAATCTGGAACAAGTTAATTTTGAGTAAAAATGATGTCTGTCTCTGGCTTTGCATACCTTCCACCATAAACTGAGAAAAGAATGTTTCAGCTGAGTTTTGCTTTGAGTTTCTTATTTCATATGAAACTCAAAATGAAACTCACAATTCTGTGAACTGAAACTGGAAAAAAATGCACACAGCTTTAGACAGCCTGTTGCTTGCAGAACAACTTTGTCATCACAAACATTAAAGGCAAATGCTTTGGTTTACCTTCCATGAATATAGAAAAGAAGAAGGAAGACTATTTTGATTCCCCAGAAGTTTTTGGTGAGTTCCTGTGCAAAAAAAATTAGGTAGGGTTCTATTCACCTTCTAAGTGTAAGCTTTGAGCACCTCACAATTGCATCTGTGGAATTTACACATAAAGGAAACAACTTGCTGAGAAGCTAAGAGTTTCACAATGTTGGAAGTGATATACTCCTTAAAAGTGCAAGCCTGTCCCTCACACACACTTTCAAGTACAGTTAGAAGCCATTTGTTTGATATATTTTTAGTGGACGTGAAAATGATGAGAAAGGCTGAATGCTCATAATAATAACTCCTCTCACCACTCCACCCACCTCCGTCCACCTCCCAAGTTTCTCTCACTGGTTAAGGCATTAGCTATTCTTACTCCTCCCACTGATTTCCTGTTTAATTATCATTCATATTATAACCGCACTACAAAGCCCAGACTCAAGGGTTTGAGTTTGGCTGGATCGTACACCATTTGAAAACGTCTCTGCCTTTAATATTGGTAAAGCATAAGCTGAGGAGGTGTGGTCTGAAGAGAGGGAAAGGCACAGCCCAAGACTGTTAAAGCCAGAAGATAACAGAGTTCCTCACATTATGGCCTGTGGTAATATACAAACCTATGCAAGTGACACTTGCCAGAGGTAATCTCCCTCCCCAAGCCTTTGCAGAGATGTCCTCAAGTCAACCCTATGCAGAACCTCTCCCTGCCCTCTCAAACACTGTCTTCTCAAGCCCTGTGCTGGGCATCATATAATTATAGTTGCCAGAAACTAGCCAAACAAAGCATATGAAACGATGAAAATCAACAACCACAACAAGAAAAAAAAGAAAAAAAGGTAGTAAGCAGAAAGAAAATAAAACAAAGGCCTAATTGTGTTATTTATAGGTTCAAGATTTTGTGTTGATTTTAATTGAAGAAACATTTTAAACATTAATCCAGGCTTTCAAAAGCATGTATTAGTCATTGACTTATATATTCTTCTACATGTGCTCAATATTTAGGCAATTTGCTATTTTTATCTTAATTAAGATAGATCTTCTCAGCCAGCAAAAACCTAAGTCATCTGTACTGTCATAGCAGTCAAGCCGCTAAGGCGCTGAATTTTGAGATGTGTCTGCTTCAGTGGGAGGATTCCTAGAAGAAATATTCATTTCTGTGCTGCTGTCATTTAGAAATGAACATACATAAACGTGCCTCATGAAGAAAGGCTAAGGAACTCAGTCTACCCATCTTAACAAACAGAAGGTTAAGGAGCAAAGTCCATACAAAAAAATGTCAGGAAGGGCTTTTCAGTCCAGCAAAGACATGCCAAGATGCCTGTCACCAAAATCTGTTCAGAGCAGAAGATGCATTTTCTTTTCTAGTTATTTAATCATAGGTACGACAAATGAAATGCTCATTGTCATATGATGTTTCTGAGTCAAAATATATTTTGAAAGATATTCACCATTTCTCTTTCATGTTTTGGCAATGGATTACGTAGTAAAACACCAGCACCTCTACGCAGACTAGATGGTTATTGTACTCTTCTCTGACTGAAATTTCTATGCATCCATGTCTTGTTTTCAGTGTCAGGTGTAATATATATTTAATATACAAACAATCAGATACCTGAAGTAGTGGTCTGTGCTCATTCTGAAACATTTTTATATTTTACACTTAATCTAGGTAATACAATGTGCAGAAACAAAGTGAAAGCTCATCTTTCAAGATCATTTAGGGTCCCTAATGATGAAACAGGCAAGTTAAATTATGTTAGTTAAGTGTCCATATATTACACGTTCATTATAACAATAAGCAGCATAAGAAACATTTTACATTTTATCTTATTTTTTGAAGTTTGTGGCAATGTGTCCAGAGAATTCTGCAGCAAAACATAAGCTAGAGTGAAATTTAGAACTGTTTACCTGGCTCTGGCAAGTAAATTTCGCAAGTTCTATAATTCCATTTCCTCAGATAAATACTTTGTTATTAATCAGAACTGGTGGGGGTTGACAAGAATTGCCATGTAATTGTTAGTATTTCTAAACCTTTGTAGGTTGCTCCACTGTAAAAAAATCATTTTGTGATACTTTGCTAGTTCTCCTCCTGTTTCTAATGGAAGCAAATTAATATGGAATGGAAAAAAAAAGTAAAAAGATGTTAAGAAAGAAAGCTTTTCCTGAATATTAACAAAATATTTTGAGGAAATTTTGGGGGGAGAAATGATCAAGAAATAATTTTTTTATTTCATTCAGAGCAGTTCTAATACTGTGCTCACTTATTCATTAAAGGTACAGAGTCTGAAATATTCCCTGAGAGGGATGACATTTCCTCTTTTGCTCTCGTTCCATTAAGAAGAACATGCCATACAGGGAAAGCCACAATGTCCTGTGGCTAACAGAGTCTAGGAAAGTATGGTAGGCCTTTCTAGGATTGGACTTTTTGCTCTTCTAGTCTGCTTTTCATGCTTTCATCTGCAGTCCTGAAGCATGTGGCAAACACAAATTCTGCACAGAACCTTGCTGAGTTACAATCTCCCCTATTTAATATTCCAGTCATCCTGTTATATTTGTGGTTTTCTTCAACCTTGATTTGCACCCTATGTTTAGTTAAAATCTTTACCATCCAAAAGGAAGATGATGCGCATAAATCGATACAATATATATAATTACGTGTACACACATGTACATAAACACACACATATATATATTTATATATCATAGAGGCATAGGCATTTATATGTACATAATTTATCTCCAGTGATAACAAGCATAGCAGTTTTGAGGGTTTTCTTCCTACTGTTGCTCACAAAGAAAACTACAGGGAAAAACAGCCTTGAAATTGCCACAACATAAGTTAAACAATACTGTTTTGTTACAAAAATACAAATTGTTTACAGCAATTTATAATATGTAGATATGTTTTAAATGGGCAAATCCTAACATTGCCTACTTGAATTCTAACAGCTAAGTATATTTCAGCACTACTTTAATTTTCTATTATATTCATTCTAAGTGATTTTCATGCACATCAGATTCAGTATGCAGCCTGAAGTAGCACTGGCTAGAGAAAACTAAAATCCTTCTAGCTGGTACTGAGAGATAAAGAAACTGAGTTGGTTTTAATATTAGAAGTAGATTAATGGTAAAATTAGATGACAAGCTAATCCCTAGACACTATCCACACTTCCCTCATAGAAAGAGCTCTTTTCTCTACAGACTTTAACTACATTCATTTAACATGTTGTCTTCTCAACTTATCAGTCTCTAAGTGAAATTTGATCCAGAGCAGGAAATATCATGAACTGACTATTGAAAGGGAATACCCAAACATCTGTAACATACAGTATCCAGGCCCAATTTTCTGGTGTAATAGCAGATGTTACCACTGGAGTGTGTAAAGAAATTCTTGGGCTCTCCATGCAAACTAAGGAAGCCCCACAGGGCTTCTGGACACTACATCATAAAAAGAATTTAACAAAGTCACAACAGGGAAAAGCACAAATATACAGACTCTGCCATTCTGCTTTTGGGATAAAGGATCCCTGTTGATAAAAGTCTAATCTCACTGAAATCAGAGAAGGGAGCCATTTATCCCGTAACAACATTTCAGCAGGACTGAAAAAAGGAGACATCTGCCAATCAATTACTTGATTTTGTTTTTATAGTTTAACTGTTGGTTTTACTAAAAGTGCTATTATTTCTGTCTTTCATCAGTGGTTGTGTACTAAGCAAACCCACACAACAAAGAGTTTTGTCCCCAAAGTGCCTTACCAATCAACAAAATTATGTGACACTACCCAGTAAGGAACATCCAATAATAGACTGGTGACTTCCAAAGGCGGTTTTACATGTGTCTTTCATAGGGACCCAACCCAGGGGACCATGGAAAGGTTCATTTTCTGTGTGGTCTGTGGGACTGTTGGCATACACACATAATGCCACAGAGATCACCAGGGCAATAGCACCAATACCGTACTATTGTGATGATAAAGGTACTGAAGTTTTCTTTTGACTGCCAATACGAGTACAGAAAAGGTATATTGCCACACTGTTCTGATCAAGACAGCCTTGAAGTCAGCTGTAATAAGATCAAACCAGCTGCATGCACAGAATTGACATATTTTTTTAATGTATGAATTTAACTCAAAAAAACCCAAAACATTTTTCCAGAGAGGTTATACTATCATTTTCTTAACTTTTATTATAGAAGTTCTGTACCTATCATTTTCATATGCTTCCTTAACCAGCAAACGATGTAGTAAAATTGTGGGTAGTGGCAGCATGAAGAACAGAACCATTTTAATTTGTCCCATCTGGCATATTAACATTAATAAAAGATGTTTAAAAAGAAATGCCTTGAAAGGCTTTCACCTACTGATTTAACAAGATAATAACTAAAGCTTGCAATCTGCCACTAAATATAACTGATAAGAATAAGAGTGAGTTTAAGATGATGATAACAGAGATTAACCTCTGAAACACTGATATAAAAAGAAAAAAAAAACCCTGCTGATTGCAACATATGAACATTAAAACTGGCAACCAAACTGTCTATTATTTTTGGCTAATAGGGTATATCCAAGTACGGACTGTCGCCAATTTAACAAACATTGCAAACCATCAAGGGACTTTACACCAATCAGGTCAAAGCAGAGACAAAGCATTCCTAACCCTGTAATTGCCCACTGAGGGTACCCCATGCTGAGGAATTAACTGCTCTTTGATTGTTCCATTAAAATTTAACCAATGAATCGTCCTATTTTAAGGTTGCTCTAAGGGGGAAAGCAACATTTTTAATTTGTGTGAAATAATTATACCATTACTTATTTTGGTTATTTGTACTCCAGTATTTAAATGCCCTGAGTGGTTTGCCAGAGGCAGAGAGGGCTGGTTGTGGAGACCAGAACAAATAATTCCCCCATTGCCCCACTTAGTCCCAGATTTTAGTTGCTTGTGTCCAAATTTAAATTCAATGAAATAAATTCAATGAAATAAATTCAATGAAATAAACTCAGGACTCTATATCCAGTGAAAAATCTTGTGATGCTTCCCCTATTCCAATGCTGAAAATGGATTCACTCCTCTATTTCTCCATTGCCTGCATCAGAGCCAAATTTTCATCCCTATCTTGGTCTGTTCCTCAGAGCAAAGCAGTATCTTTTTCTTTCATTGTTCACAAAGAGATTTGTATTTAAGTCTGTGAGAAGGTGTTTGCTCAATTTTTGTTCTCAGAAAAACAACAGTTGGTATATTCTATGTCTGATACTGCAAGGATGAGATTCACCTTCTGTGTTCCCAGCTGGGATAAGAGAAGCTGGTGACATCCAAGTATGACTTTTGAGGTCATAGAGGTATGCAATAAAGAAAAATTTAGCAGCTCTGTACCTTTTTGAAGTTCAGAAATGGGCATATGGTTATGACTGATCTGAATGTCTTGCCAAATCCCGCAACGCCCTATTAGAAATCTGTGGATCACGATTCAGGAGTAATTCATGTGAAAAATAGCTGAAACTGGTGTAAATGTCAAAATATTTTAAAATATAATAATTTCCATTATCCATATATATAAAACAAGGGAAGAAATTGCGATGGGTGTAATATAGCTGTGACAGAGAGAGAGAGAGAAGTAATATTATGTATCACTGTTTACAGAAATAATGGATTTTACTTGGTATATCTATTTTCAACCAGTGTATATTTTCCAGTGTGCTCCTGTCTCCAAACAGTGGATCAGATTACAAAACATGACAGATGAGTTAGGGAGATGGTACAATAACAAGACAAAAGTTTATTAAAAGGTTAAGAGCTCTTAAAACCAGATTCAGTCTAGACAAATTATGCCAATGAAGGAAACAGCAGGAAAATTGAAGAAAATATCACAAAGTTTAACAGAGGTTTTTAATACTTATTCAGTGTAGGAAAAGGCTAACTGGGTTATAAAATGGCTGACATTGATGGTTATTTAATGACAGCCTGAAACACAAAGATTTTTATGAACTTTTTCCTTCTGTTCTTTCTCTGATGGCAAATATCAAATATTGATGAGGGTGGGAAGAAAATATGACAAGTGACTCGTGTCATAGGAGCATTCCTAAAATCAAGCAAAATCTTTTATTGCTATAATGCCTCAGGTGCTTTTAGTGACATCTTACTAGTGGAGAAAAAATTGTAATGGCATTTCTATGGGAAGTATTTCAGGACATTTGTTTCCTTTGTTTGTTTGTTGGGTTTTTCTGGGGGGTGGCAGGGAGGTGGGGGAGTGGGGGAGCTTCTTTTGCCTCTCATTCAGATGTGTAAGTATGTGCCTAAGAAGCCTTTTTGCTCACCACACTAAATGTCTTAGTTCACTGCTACCAGTGGTAAGATCATCACATGTTTTGCTTCATAGCAGATGTTACTATCTTCCAGTATTTTTAGCACTCAGATGTCTAAACTTGTTTAAGCCTGGTTAAACTATGTGATAGCAGAACTTAGGCAGCCACCAGCATTTTGATCGTACTAATGTTCTCACCACTGCTACCACCAGAGAAGTTAATTTGTTTGACAAGTCCAATGAATTAGAGAAGTGATTTGTCATATCGTGTCATATTCCTTCTCTGAGTATTTGTATCTTGCATAAAAAACCAGGAATGTGGTCCATTCTAGGGCTCCGTCACCCGCCCCCTCCTCCTCCTAAGCATCGCCAGCACTACCCAACACCGTCATTCAAAAAGGTAAACACATTTTATTTCATAACATATTCCAATATGTTCCAAATGTATTTTGACATGTTCTTCTTCCCTAGATATGCCTATTTTCTAAACACCCTGGCACATTGTCAACACTGCTGATTCACTGTGGTCTTTCTTTGATTTCCGTGATATCAATTAAAATTGGAAAGATGTCACAAAGAACTGTTGGGGAGGGGAAGGAATTACATTTATGTCCTACATCACAAATGTATGTGCACATCTGATTTTTCACAATATCACAAATTCATAACGTAAATTTAACTAAGGCTTGCAAACTGGTGGTTGTGTAACTGACAACCAAACCCTTCAAAATGCTGTGAAGACAGGACTCAGTTACCTAAATGAGCATAGGTGAATAGTCAAATGCTGACACACTGATCTGCAATTTCTTTCTTTCACATGAACCTTTTTTGTTAAAGAAATGGGAAATACATGACTAGAATACTGTTGTAACTGTCACCGATAGAATAAAACAAATGCTTATTTAAAGCACATGTTGGAAGGAGGCCCTCTCTGCCTCTCCCTGTCATCTTTAAATGGAGATGGACTTCACATGGAAATTAGAATGAACAAAGAATTCAGGATTCTCCCCTCTGTAACAAGATATAGAGCTTTTCTAGAGACTTCTTTTGGGCATTCTGTTTATCCGAGCTCCTCTAGATCAAATGAATCACAGAATGGTAGAATAAGTTCAGTGGGAAGGGCCCACAAGGATCATTGAGTCCAACTCCTGGACCTGCACTGGGCACCCCAAGAATCATACCATGTGCCCCAGAGCAGTGTCCAGACATTTCCTGAACTCTGTCAGGCTTGGTGCTGTGACCACTTCCCTGGGGAGTCTGTTCACTCTGGGTGAAAAACCTTTTTTTAATATCCAACCTAAACCTCCCCTGACACAATTTCAGGCCATTCTCTTGGATCCTGTCACTGGTCAGCACAAAGAAGACATCAGTGTCTGCCCCTCCTCTTCCTCTCACAAGGAAGTTGGAGTCATACATATTACAGAGCCTGCAGTGTTTCTGTCTCTTACAGGATCACTTTGCCACTGATAATAGCAGTTCAGGACAAAGCTTTCCACCATAAATCAGAATCCCTGATGGAGTGGATGTTCGAAGGTGTAAATGTAATACATGCTGCATCATCTAAGAATCTGTGTGTGGATGAAAAATGAGACTTTAAAGGCCAAAGTTTGTTAACTTTTTGTTCATTTACCTGGCCTTTCCTTTTTTTCTTAAGAAACCTTTTTCATTGCAACCACTGTTCATGCTTCGTAAACCATACATGATCCTACTAAAGCACAGACAGAAAAAAACGTGTTAAGAACTTAATGGTTGATTTCAAGGTGCTGACTTGGAGTAGAAAAACCCGTAATGAAAGCAATTAACATTTACATAGGAAACTCAGAATGAATAAACTCAGGGAGAGCAAGGATGTTTATTCAGATTTTGGAGGCTATTGGTTTTTTGCCTGTGCTTAAATAATATCAATACTATCACACAGCATTTGATCAGTGCATGCTCATACCTTGCAAGAAAAAAACCTAGAACACAGGCTTGGAGGAAGCATTTGTAGTGCAGTTATCCCCAAAGCACACTGGGACCTGAGCTTGAGGACCTGGACTCAAGGCCAAGCTCAAAGCACTTAAAATTAATAGTCGTCTCTTACGGTCAGACATAAGATCCACACAGAGAGCTATTTGACTATTAAAATTCAACACCCTATCTTCAGTCTTGTGGGAAGGTAACAGATATAAAATAAACTTATATATAAGTATCATTGTAGACTTCTCTGAGTATCACCAAAAAAAGCTAAATCTTCCATATTCTAAAGCAACATAGAAAAAACACATAAAGAGCTGCAAGCAGCATAAAAGTGTTTGTTTGAAGGTGGAAGAATTTAGTTCCATTGTAATCTTCAATTATTTCATGAAATAAACTTGAAAATGGAGGATAGAAAAGAGCCCCATAGAAACAAAAATCTTACTTCATAAGGATTTTGCAATATTTTATTTTAGTTTAAGTTGCTACAGAACAGCCTTGATCAACTGGTTTTTTTCTCCCCCTTCCCATAAGGTTCTACTTTAAGACCTCCATATGCTCAGTTTTAATAATTTATTTCCAAAACCCAGGAATTATTCCAAATGTGAAATA
>VZTI01005926.1:305500-362520 GCA_013397865.1 Struthidea cinerea | reverse complement strand
TATTAAAAAAAAAAAAGAAAAAAAAAAAGCAGACAGACAAATAGACAAATCCAAAGCCCAGGTATGGCATCTTTAAAAACACACACCATGGAAAAAAATATTTTTAATCACATTCTCAGATTCTGTCCCTTTTCCTCTGGGAATTCTTTTTCCACTCAATAGCATTCTACCACTCTAATAAAATTTCTGTAAATGCTATAGGGATATTTTCTCTTGTTATAGTGTGGTTTTGTGAGCTGCCTCAGTAACTGCATTGCTAACCATCACTTGCCATGCAGCTGCCACTCAAATTATTGATATAGCAAGGTGTCTCTACAAAGGTAAACTGAAAAATTTGGACATTTTTTCTGGGGAAAAAGGCAACTTTTACAGAAGTCACTGTTAAGCCAGGAAGAAATTTATAGAAAAAGATGAAATTTTTTGTTTTACTTTTGTATTGGGACTAAGTACTGCATCTTTGGAAAGGACTGTGGAGAATGACTCACTGGGATCACCAGTTTAGACAAAAATAAAAAAAGAGAATTCATAAAGTTTGAGTGCACTGTTTAGTGAAATGTTCCATCTACTAACTTATCAAAGGATATTTACTTATAGTCTAGATATAAAAGACAGATGAAAGACTCTTCTCCTTTTGGGTGAAGGAAGACTGCACTAAGCATAGTCCCATACACACTGTCAAGGTTGCTGTGCTCTTGCAGAAGCTCTTGATGTTGAACTTGTAACTTAAGTCTAAAAGATCAGGAGCGAGTGTTCTTTAAAAGTTTTCCTCCAGGTGCAGAAACACTTTCCTCTACATCATGAACAAAATCTGTGATTTAGCCATCTTTACTCAGTATTTGCAAATTTGGGTGAGAGAGGGAAGGGGTTTAGAGCTATTACTTTACAGGGCCTAACCTGTTCCATAGCAATGCTCCTGCTGCATATAGGCATGGAGGGAGACCAAAATTGTGGTACCAGTGCTGTGTAGTGTGCTGTGTTACAATGCACAACTGCTGGCATCCCAGACAAAGTGTGTCATTCATCTATAACCACAGAGAGTCTTCCCCTGTTTGAATCATGCAATGCATGCAGGAAAGGAGCTAAGACAAAATAACACACAGATTTTCAAACAAATTAACCCACTTCCAGTAATTGTTACTATGAGGAGGAAGGTTTGTAAGTTGAAAAATGCTCTAGAAATCCATTTCTGGGGCTCTGGACAAGCTGGAATAGCCGTCTCCTGAAGACGTCAATGGGAGGAATATCGAGCTGCTACTGGTCATTACAGCAATGATGACAGAAATGACTGGCAGCTGGAAGGCACCATCCAGAGCTTGCTGAAATCAGTGAAAATATTTCTAAAGACTTTAATAGACTTTGGCTTAATCCTAGAGAGAGCAAATGGGGAAAAGGGAGCTTTATCCTAGTGGAGTTGGAATAAGGGAGTGTAGCTGGAATGAACACATATGTTCCTACCATATGGGTGGAGATCTCTGGGATTTCTGCCATATTGATCCTGAAATCAAATACAATTTGTCTTTCTATCTCAGATGAACTAGATCTTCGAATAAAGAATATTTAACTTCAGGTGAATGCTGAGCCTGGTGTCTTCAGTGACTGATTCGTAAACCCACAAGCTTGTCTAGACTAAAAGAATGAGACCACAGCCTAGGCTGACTGATCTTGATCATAGCTATAATTGAAAAGCTAAAGAGGGCTCTGCCCAAATTGCTGTGTTCTCTTTGCCTGCATTCATTATTTTTAAAGAGATCTGATTTGATTAGTTTCACTTTTTATAGATGCAGAGGTGACTTTTCAATAGAACTGCAGGAACTCTAATTCGTGGGAGATAATTTCAATGAAAAATAGAGTTTAAAAGGATGCGTCATGGCCTATGGATCACCTCTACAGAAAAATTTTTCAAAACTGAAAACTCTGATTTAGTTAGAGAAAAATCTGAAATGATTCTTTAGTTGTCTAAAACAGTCTATCTATCTGTGTACAAATGAACACAAGCTACTACTGTATGTTAAAAGAAGATGTACAGATTTGCTTAGATTGATTTAGACATAATTCAGATGGACCGGGGTGTTTTTTGAGAAAGTGATTAGCATGAAGATTACTAGCCGCAAACACATTTGATTGACATGTGTCTCAGACTGCAATTAATTAACAATATGTTTCTCTTATGCTACCAAGAATTTTTATACACAATGGCAAATATAGAACTTTAATTCAAACAGCACCTCTGAGGTGGGGTGACCCAAATAGTTTCCACCCAGAGGACTATTGCATTTTCCTCTGATCCCTGCCAGCTGGTCACAGAGCAGCAGCCTCTTGCTCCTCACTCAAGGAAGGGTGACATGTAACAGCTTCAGTATGGAGTAGATGGGAGGTAGAGAAAAAAACAAATGCATGGCCCATGCAGATAACTCTGGTGAAAGTAATAAGGGGTACAGATAATGTGACGCAGAGAAGAACAAACTAATTGCAGGAAACCTTGGCAATTATTTTTTTCTCTAATAGCAATGATCTATACATTATCTCTTTGTGAGACTGTACAATTTATGTTAAAGATCAAATCATCCAGCAAAGTTGCAGAAAAGATGAGATCAGGAGAAGAAATTGCTAGAGAGGGTTTTATGGTGCTTTCTGGATACAACAGTAGTTTGTAAATCAGCTCATGAAGCAGCTAGTGGCTGTATAGAGCAAGCTGGATTGGAAACTCTTTTTGAGTGGCTACAAAGTGCTGAAAACCCATCAAAACTGCACAAATACTCCTGATTCAGTGCAAGCTACTCCACAACTACCATGGCAATCCCAGTGGATGGCAACAGCTGCAGGAGTGGTCTACAAGGCAGCTGTTCCAGGATGCAATCCTGTCTCTAAAACATGATTCTTATAAAAAAATATATATTTGAGGTATCTACAAAGCAACTCAAAGAATTGCATCTCCTTGAAGATAAATAAAATGCAGTGTTACCCTGTTTTTTGTTTTGGTTTCTCCAAGTTGTATGAACAGGCTGCATTCACCTTCCACAGGAATTTTCAAGCTTTTCCATAGAAGTTTTTTTATTTGGAGACAGAGGAATACTCTGTCTGGGATGAGCTGGTGACTAATGGGTTTACTATTAGGGCAGCCAGTCCCAGCTCCTGCACTTTGTTTTTTTTAGTTCTTCCAATTATGAAAGATACTTGTGAGCTTTCCTGAAAAGTTTGAAAAGTTTGAAAAGTTTTAACACCTCTTTTGGAAACAAGCATTTGGAGTTTGGCAAGGAGAAAGCATCTGGGCTGGAGAAGAGCCTTTGTCCCACATATAAATATCTGAGATATAAATATCTTCAGTGGTTGCCTTCCTCGAGAAAATTTGGGCACCCTGTCAAAAGAAAAACTGCACACAAATGTGCTCATCAAAGCCCAAACCTCTGCCTCTGCCAGAGCAGTAGCAGCAGCACTACGTGCTGCAAGGGTAAAGCACAGACATGGCCTGGATTATCTAGCTGGGGTGAGAAAACAAATGGAAGCAGATCCAGAGCTCCTTAGACTCTGCTCTGGACCCTCATTTGGAGAGTAGGCAGAGCTTGGATGCTCTGTGTAAACACATTCAAAAATAGGGTTTGGATTCAGCATTCACCTGTCTATACTGCTGCTACACCTCTGGCTTTGGGAAGGGGAAGGTGAAAGGAAATAAAAATCCAGACAGGCTCCCTATTGTGAGAAACTGGAATATGGAGAAAGAAAAGTATCATGTTCATCCTCAACATATGCATGTGAATTATGATATAATCTTTGATTGCACTATAATGCTATATTTTTCAACCAGGTGTATATGAAACAGAATTGATGTTTCAGGAGGTCATGTAAATCTGATGCTTGAATGTCCGAGGATTCAGAAAAAGGTCTCACTCTCCTCCTGCAAAGGGCTTGGAGAGTCCTTAATTGCCACTTGGTTAACCATCAGAGCCATGCAGGTGATACCATGATTCTACAGATTAGCCAAGGCACATCTCTTCTACCAGTCCAGCTCCCCCATTATTACACGGCAATATCAGTTTGGATCTGAGCCAAAATCCTGATGTGGAATTTAACTCACTGTTTTGGCCTACAGGAAAACAAGTAATCCTGGCAATACCTTTTAATGGGCTAAACACACATAAATCCTGGAATTATTAATATGTATAGTGTCCAAAACTGTGCTAAAAATACAAAGCCTACACCCCTCTCCTATTAGCACTAGAAAATCCTCATGAAGGAGGCAGCCAGTCCATGAAAGCTGATGTTTTAGCCATATAAATAATCTAGCATTATGCTTCTGCTGTTCAGTTTTGTAAACAGCTGGTAACCAACCATAATTCAGATTTTGACCTGGGAACTTTGCTGCTCTTTCTCATTAGGTAAAAATAGCAAAATTGTTGGGCTGTATGTTCTTAAAGAAAGTATTGAAATTCACATATTTCTTCTCTTAACGTAACCACCTGGAAGCAGCTCACAAAAAAGACTGTAATGAAGATTGCAACAGCATTGTCAGAAGGACCCCAGTGCTAAAATTTGTTGCAGAGATATTAGGGTAAGTGTTCCCAATTGTGAGCAGGTGGTACAAACATGAACCCTACTGAGATATAATGAGATGTGTATACATGGGAAGTTTTGCAACCTCCTGTGCATCTTTTGTGCCGTTTTTTGAAAACGGCATAAAACAACTCGCAATTAAACTCTATTTGATGCCAGATGAGAAACAAATGTTTGGGGGAAAGTAGTTTTTAATACAATAATAATTCACTTTACATGTGCATGCCAGCAACTTTGCATGCTACTTCCCCAATCAGTGAGAAGCCTTACAGTCATTCAGCAGGAGATGAGATCTTCCATTTCACATATTTTTACAGGGATATTTCCTCTAAATTGTTGCATTTCTCACAATGACAACAACTTAGTGTGCCAAATCTGCATTTACGCTGTGCGAAGACCCCAGCCAGAGGAGCACTTCAGCACACATATAACTCTAAGAACACTGATATTGCTCATTAAAGCAAAAAAAGCAGCTTCATTGAAGCCAGACTCTAAATGAGCTTTGATGGACTCAAGTCAGAGGGTACAGAACATGCTGTGATCACCACGATTTTGTGAGTGAAGTGCAATAGGAAATGTCACTACTGTTTCCTATAGAATTGTTTTTCTTCTCTTCCAGGAGCACATACGTGTCAGAAATGGCCTATGTGACATTCAGAGAAGCATCTCCATTTCTCAAAACCCACAGTTTGACCTGTGTATGAGTGTATCCCTGCTCCAGTGGAACATATAACTTGTCTCCAACCCAACATGAATATTTCCAGTGGGGTGCAGCAGTACTGCTCATCAGTTGTATATCCCAAAACTGCTAAACAGGAGATGACATTTATGTAAACTTTATGTTCATACTGCAGTCCAACACTTATCCTTTCCACTGCTTTCCCAAGATAGGAAAATGTATCTAAACAAAAAATAACTGACAAAAATAAATATATATGTGTATGTGCATGTATATGTGTATGTATATATATGTGTATGTGTATGTGTATGTATATGTGTGTGTATGTGTATGTGTATGTATATGTATATGTATGTGAGTATGTGTATGTGTATGTATATGTGTATGTGTATGTATATGTGTATGTGTATGTGTATGTATGTGTGTATGTGTATGTATATGTATGTGTGTATGTGTGTGTATATGTGTATGTATGTGTGTATGTATATGTGTATGTATATGTATGTGTGTATGTGTATGTATACGTACGTGTATATGTATATGTATATGTATGTGTGTATGTGTATGTATATGTGTATGTATGTGTATATGTATATGTATATGTGTGTGTGTATGTATATGTATATGTATATGTATGTGTGTATGTGTATGTATATGTGTATGTATGTGTGTATGTATGTGTGTATGTATATGTATATGTGTATGTATATGTATATGTATGTGTGTATGTGTATGTATATGTGTATGTATGTATGTGTGTGTGTATGTATATGTATATGTGTATGTATATGTATATGTATGTGTGTACGTGTATGTATATGTGTATGTATGTGTGTATGTGTGTGTGTATGTATATGTATATGTGTATGTATATGTATATGTATGTGTGTACGTGTATGTATATGTGTATGTATATGTGTATGTGTGTGTATATGTATGAACAGTTCCCTTCACTGAGAAACCACAGGACCAGAGTAAACAGCAAAGTTAATGCTACAGTATTGCAGTCACCACTTGGTTCTTGTAAAGTTATTAGAAATATTAGTTTCTGTACTTCAGTTAGTAACTAATTGGAAAAAATGAAACAAAAGGCTAGGGAATCCAGCAGGTATGCTGACAGAGGATTAAGGATTAATATGTTACTGAAAATCATGCTTCAGTCGGCCACATTTTTCCCTTAATTCCATGCAGATCTTTGTTATATTTTCATGCTTATAGACACTGCTAGATATCTAGAACTTTTCTTAGCAGCGTGAAACACTAAAGGAAAAGAGGTGAGAAGCTGGAAGAAGCTTCTGCAATGCATCATTTGACAGAAAGTCAAATTATCAGAACAAAGTTGTATAGGTATCAATCTTACACCCATATATGGTACACGTCCTAGTTACCGTACAGATATGAAAGGGCCATTAGGGCCTCTTATCAGCTGTATATTGGTGTAATTAAAGGGTTTGATAGCATTAACTTGAACTGTGAAAGTCTCCAGACAATGCACTCTCTCAGTCATCTGACCCTTGAGCATAAACAGCTACAACAGCATGACTTTCTCCTCTGCTTTGCAATGGACATGCTGAGCTGCTGAGTTCATTAGCCTTTTAAAGGAAGAATGTTGATTATTTTCCCTTAAAAGCAAACTATTCTTTTTCATCTAGCCATCTACATCAATTACAGGAGGAATTAAAAAAAAAAAGCATCTTCTCTTCCCCAATATAGTGCTATATTTTCATGAATATCCAACGTAGAGTACTGCAGAATTTGTGTTATTTTTCTTCATGTATTTTAGTAGCTGTACTATGTTTTTCATTTTAGCCCATGTAGTTTTGTGGTCAAATGACATGTGAGAATTTAGTGACAATATTTATTTCTAGGGTGTTCTTTAGCTCTTTGCCTGCATACCCAAGAACAACTAATTCTTTTTATCATGTGCTAGGAAATCCAGATATGTTCTGGTAGTCTAAGCAAAACATGGAACTAGGGATTTAATTGACTTTTTGTCATGTTGTTTTGCAGGGGTTGCTAAAGAAAGCCTATTATTTGCTATCCCAAAGGCTTGCTGAATTTACAGCACAGATGATGGGGGACAACAAAGCTAATCATCAGGAAGATTTAATCAACATTTTACTCTGGGGAATTTGGATACACCTTTTATTCCAAGAAAAGACTAGCTATGGTCTGGTTTAAAGAGAAAATTCAAAAGCAAAAGAAAAAAAAAACAAACAACAAAACAAAAATAAAATGGGGCTGCTTATTACTGTTCCTAAAGGGATCATTAATTTTCATGAAAAATAGCCCTTTATTGGTATTTTGTATTTTTTAAGGTTCGTCTGAAACAGAAGAAATAATGCAAAATAATTTCCAGTTTAGCAATTTGGTACCTGTCTTTGGGTAATTCCACTGCAATTGTCTCACTCCTAGTTTCTCATGGTGAAAAGTAACCTCAGCCCATCTTTTTCCCAGTTGACTACACTTCTGCAACACCTTGTTCTCTAAAACTCTGAACAGTTCATTAAAATCCTAAGGAATATTCTAAGCCCTGCAAAATTCCTCTTTTTATTTTTTCTTTTTTTTTCCTGTTTTTGCTTTCCAGCAGATTGATATTTCACAGGATTTTGCCCTTTCTGCATCTGTTGCATTGTACAGATAATCTTTTGTTTAGGTTACATAAAATTATATACACCACGCTTTCCCCCACAAGAATCCTCTGAAGACTCTTATCCTTGATATATGGAGGGAATACCAATCTTAAATTTGCAGAACTCCTCTTTTCCTCCAGAAAAACTGAAGTCCAAATGTGATTCACCATAATCCCTTTGTCTATTGATTCATCCTTCTGTGTCTCTACGTGTTTCATATGTATATTAGACACAGTACTGACAGGAAATCTAAGGGAAAAAAAAAACTGGCAGAAGATATTATAGCCAGATGTAATATACGCTTTTTCCAAATATAGTAATGCAGTAAAAACATAATTTAACTCTACATTAAACTAAACATCATGTTTAAATTTTTCTCTAATGGAAACCTTATTCTACATCAGTTACTATAGATCGGGTAGCATGAGACTTTAAAATCAGAATTTTAATTTAGCTGGAAAGCGATGAAGGAGACTAACATTATTGTTATCTGTGCAATATGCAACTTCAATGTTTACGAATGAATCATAAATTACACTAATAAAACAAACAGCAGTGCACAGTCTTACCAGATTGGGTTGGAACCATCATGTTGTCCTCAGCTGAAATGCATTATTTGTCTGATAGCATCATTTTATCATATTTTCTAAACAAAGCTTAGTAGACTTGCCACTCTTGTGATAGAAGTGGTATCAAAAAATGTACTCAAATGAATATGACTGCATCTTGATCTCGCAGATAACATGCAGCAATGGTATTCCAAAGAGTGACTCTCCAGTAAACTAGGTGAATTCTAGTGAGTTGATGGGCTTCGGATAAGCCCATCCAGAAGTATACTTTGCATTACATAAACACAAGTAAACGGTAGCAGCTATCCTTTTAACATGGGTTTTTCCTCTTTTGAATGTATGCTATATGATAGTCATGTTTATTCCAGAAAAAGTTGTGTAAAGGCAGGTGAATATGACTGTGCAATCTGAGCATCAAAGTTGTTTGTAAAAATACCTAATAACAAATGTCTTTACCCAGTAAGGAAGAGGAAGCACGCCATGAAATTTACCTGCCAATTTCAACTAACCAATATATTTCAAGGAGTTACAAATATGCATCAAATCACTTGCCATTCAACTGTCACATTAAAGAGATAATTAATGAAGGATGTTACATTAAACCGTTAGCAGAAAGAGTTGGTGTTTGTGAAATATTTCTTATATTGTGAATTCTTTAATAAAACCCAATGTTTACAGGTGAAATTTTGGTGTTTACTGGACACTCTGAGTATCATGTTTCTTGTGAAATCATCACAATTATTATTGATAAAAATAGACAAGAGACAGACTTAGTTTATTGCCATTCTCCCAAAGGCCACCATTATGTAGGCAGCAAGAAGCAACGAAGCCCAGGCTGCTGCAAGTATTAACCACAAAGAGAGAAACAGGCATTTTCCATCTTGCCATCTGCTATTCAGATTTACAGTTTATGTGCTTGCACATTGGTTGCTTGGTTGGCTGTTTTGTTGGTTTTAGCATTTATGAAAACATAGCAAACTCCCCATGTCAAGTCCTAGGAAATACTTTCTGAGAGTCTGAAACATTCCTGGTATCCAAAAAACATGCCTGTACACTCCAAGTAACACTGGAGTAAGATCTGCATCAACACAGATCCTGCATCAATGAATCAGATACCTTTCCTTACCACCAAAATGATATCTGCACTGCCTGCTAAAGGCAATGGAAAGTTTAACGTCTACAAAGGAATTCAGTGAAAGCCCATATGTCTTAAAAAATTTAAATAACAAGAGTAAAGGTATTTTGATGCAAGGGGGAGCTTTTTGTTTTAAAACAATATATTGCTTCACAATACTACAAGAGTTAGCGTTATCTTTGTCAATCTTGACAAAGGACTGAAGGAATAAGTGAGGAGAGAATTTTTTTTCATATTATGCTTAATCTAGAACTTTATCTAGGAGGAGAAGTCACAGAATTTGTCTTGGGCCAACTAAAGCTGTTTTTGTATTTCTGTTGAACTGAGTTTGAGGCAGTCACTGCACTACCACTAACCAGCAATAAAATGGAGCTGAGAGACACAAGACATTTAAAACTTAATAGTTTTCAAATAACTATATGTGAAAATGACATTAATAGCAAATTTTAAGAAAAAAGCAAAAAAAACCATGAATGCTGTAGCAAATACCTCAAATAATTCAGGTCTGGCACAGAATCATTTTAAATCTGGAAATTAGTAGACTTAGAGGAAAAAAAAAAAAGAGGAATTAGGGAAAATAATCACATGCAAAGACTATGATTAGAATAATTTAATATTCTAGTTACTAAAGAGTGCTTAATATTTAAAATCTCCCTGCTGTTTATCATGGTTAGTAGTGAGATATATGAGACCAAAAATGAGGATGTCAATCCGTTATACCGATTTTGTTATCAAGAGTAATCACCGTGTGAAATCTGGGATTGAAGAAATTATGCTAATTTGGGGCCTGCAGAGAGAAAAACAACAAAACCTGGGACTTCTCTTGATCACAGGCTTGTTCAGATTAAGCTGGGACAGAAAGAAAATGGTACTATACTTCAGGATCTCAAGTCAGGGAGATCTAACTCAGATAACATGAGTAAGAACAGCCCTCAGGCTGTTCCAAAATAATTATTTTTCTAGAAATTTATTCTGGGATTTGTCTTTATTCCAGGGCTTCTATTTTTTCTTCTATTTGGTTTTTCCTTCTTTTTTTTCTGCTGCCAATGTACAAAATCATGTTCTGATACATCTAAGAAGGCAACAAATTATTTTTTTCTCTTGTAAAAGAAGCTGTCATTGGTTTTAAATTATACCTTCCTTAGCTCTATCTTTATATTTCAAGGAAATTGCAGGTAAAAGTAGCATAAGAATTTGTACATAGTTTCCTACTTCATGCCATTCTCACTGTCTCCAACACTGGCTATCAGTTGAAACACAGCAATGCAAATTTATTCCACTTCTTAATTTCACAAGTTCACAAGTAAACTATGAGCATCAAAAGTTTCAGTCACATTCATACCTCCTAGGAATGCTTGCTACTTTGGGTTCAGCCTTCTGTACACTTAACAATTTATATTATCTCACGTGCAGGATAAAATCAAAGGAGTGAACTTTGAGAGCTACAACTATTTACAATGTTTCTTAAAACCTCTCTGGTTGGTATCTGAGAATGATTTTAGAATTTTTAGTACAAAATATAATGTATTGTACTATGACTAAAGCTGCTACTACTACTTGTAGTAATACACTACAAGAAAAAAAAATCCTCAGACAATTTCTTGTGAAATCATTGCACTATGAATTATATCTCAAAATGTTTTCAGAGCCTACAGCCATTTCAGATATTGAATTATTTGATAATGACTAGAGATGAGACTGAAGCTGTACAGCAAATCCAAGCTCTTGAAATTCATCTTTGCTGCTGACACAACCTTATCTGTTATTCCACACTGTTCTCTGTTGTATTTTTTTCCAAGCTTAGTATACCCCTTCTCTGAAAGCTCCTGACTTTTCAGGGTGATATGGAACTCTTGGGAACAAAAAGTAGTTTTATAAAAGACCATAGAGTGATGAAAATGCTAGCTTTGATCTCTCTGCCACTGCATAAATATAAGGACTGGGAGATGAAATCAGTTGCAGGAGAAGGAGGTACCTTTGATGCAGTTTAATCAAATCCTATAATATCTACCTTGTTGAGTGTTACACTTGCAATAAGTTCATTTTTTAGAGTAAAAAATATTAGAAATTCCAAATAATTGGAACACTGCTCAGCCTGTTCAATGTCTGACTACAGAAGTGTCTAAGAAATTAATGACTGAGTTCTGTGCTTAAAACAAACCAATCCAGGCATTATGGACAATGTAAGCATTAAACTGCAGGTCTCTTAGCTACAGTTCAACAGCAACACGTTAGTTTCAGAACTGTGAAATCTAAAATATGTCACCTGAACATTTGAGGGGCTTAGTAAATCTACTAAAACAGACACAAGATATTTTCAACCATGTTATTCTAACTGCATACATTTTACAGAAAATATGAAAGGGGGCTGACCCCCTTTCTTGGTCTTACATGTCTTGAAATGATTGTTATTAGCTATACAGGTGATGAAGAGTGGATGTGGAGACCTATAACCCCACAGAACAACAGGATCTTGAGCTGAGAATTAACAGACATGTAGTTTGAATTTATGCTTGACTATCTGCCTGATACCAGCCCAGAGATATCTTTATGGTCTATAATTTTAAAGTCGTGAATGGACTATTATGATTACCTCATTTGACTATAGTATATGTAAGAGAACACTAACCAGTAATTCCTGCATAAACCCCACATAATTGTTGGAAATCCTCCATATTTCAGATATACTCATCAGCTATTTACAGTAAAGCAAACCTCTGGCCCTAGGATTTTGTTTTTAATGCAGCATGATTTTTAGAGCCAAGAAATGTCTTTTGTCTGTTTTCACAGAGCTTGTTATTATGGAATCTGTGCAAAAAAATAAGGAAATTATTTAACAGTTGTAAATGTCCTGAAAACAGAATATAATCTAAAACCCCAGGTGTCCCTACATTGGATGTCAAAGTAATTAGAATGACTAATAAAATTACATCCCAAACTGGTTACAGCAGTGTTGGAGAATATCTTTGTTTAAGATGGTCTACCATCCCAACATCTTGGGAAGGGTGTCACTTCAAGCAGGACTTTAATTCTCGCACACATGAGATTGAGGACAGCCAGCAGTCAAGAAATGCCATTTGCTTTTGCGGTGCACGTGGCGGTGGCCACAGCAGCAGAACATTCAGAGGAGCGGTGGATACGCCTCCAGAACACCAAGGTCTAATCCTCACCCTATGGTTACGGAGTTCCCATGCTCCTAGTGGTATTTAGTTTACATGTTTTAAGTTTAGTGGTTCAGGAGTTCTCCACCCAGTTTTATGTATAAGTTCATGTTTATCTATTTCTGCTAGTTGCCTTTGTATTAGTTCTGGAAAGTTCTCCCTTCTTCGACGCCCCATTGGTCTACTCATGTAATTCCCCCCCTGAAGTTATCCCTATTGGAGAGTCCTCTGTTTTCTCCTCCTCCTCAGTCGATCCCCATTGGTTGTTTCCCTTTGTTCCACCCCCAATTAAAATACGGCATTCTGTCTCACTCCCTAGTGTTTGTCCCTGGACCCCGTACCTGCAATAAACCAGCTGGAACTTACACGAAGACTCCTCTCTCATCCTTTGCCTCTGTCGATGTTTTTACATCACCTTTGTTTGGGGCTCGTTCCTTGCGAAGGAGCCAGCTTTCCCTGCAAGCTGCAGCTGACAGCTTTCCCTCCTTGCTGCAGCCCACCCCCGCCTGCTGCAGCTGACACCAAGGACGTCTGTAGCTGGATGCTGTGCTGCCTCGGGCAGCCCCAACAGTGTCAATTTGCTATCATAGATTGAGACCTTCTTGACACAAGAAGTCTTCTTCATACAGTGATAAGGCCTGGGAACTTCTTGAGTTGGAGTTGACAGCTTGCAGACAAGAGATCCAGGTTATGTTTTCAGCGCTTGCACGACTCTGCTATCTTTGATGAGAAGTATCAATACCAGCATTTTCCAACTATCAGCTTCAATCATTTATAGGGAAAAAATGAATAGAGGGCTTGTCATTGAAAAGATTTCTGTGCCATACTAAGTGGATTCCAGATTTACAATTCTCAAAAGATAAAACCAGCAACAAAATACCCGTGAGTGCTTCACTCAGGAATGGATCTCATACTTCCTCCTCTGTTTCTACGTTACTAAGAGGTGGAATATCTTAACATTGTATTCGTAACCACACCAGTAGATTGTGCAGATTGTGCAGGTAAATGCAGGTTCATGGTGTGCTGCATGGTAACATGCATGTCAGCTTCAGAGCTTGCCTGATATTCTGGGTAAATCCTCAGATGGAAAATTTTAAAATAATTCCGTGTCTCCATGGCTACACTGCCGTTAATTCAAGCACAAGTTTAGGGATGTTGCCGTGATTTGTGGTCATATTTTTGTATTTCTGTGGTGGTACTTTTGTATGTCTATACATGCTAAGGGGCATGGGAGCATCTCTAGCTGGAAGAGGACTCGGTCTGGAACTGTGTAGTTGCTGATGGGGAAGTGAACAGCAGAAGCCTACACAGGTACCCAAATACTCACTCCACATCTGCATCCTTATACTAACATAGAAATGCTATAAACTGTACTGGTCATTGACTTTTGAAGGACTGAGCTATTAGCTTTGATAAAAGCAACTTTTCATCCTTTCCTTTTTTTGGGTCAGTTCAGTTAAAAGGCTACATCTATGTACAGTCACAGAGAAACATGCTAATTTCCCAGCATTCACTGCTTACCACTTTCTCTCTCTTTTTATTCCTCTAGAGTGAAAAATACCATTTCTAACTAGCACAGAGGAAGCTGCGAGTCCAGTTGCCTTTGGGACACAGGAAGGTAAAAGAATCCTTTAAACCAATAAAAGTTGCATGTATGCATTTACAATAATACTCAACCTTCTCAGTATGTTTACCAGAGCAACACTACAAGAGCCATTAATGGGACTCTGAGAAGGAGCTGAAAATGTAACCCATATAAAAATTAGAGTTACCACATAAAAATCAGTTCTTTTGTTTCAAATACTCAGGAATTTTGCCTGAAACACACGTATCAGCAAAGCAGCCAGAAGAACAGGAAAGCTGTATTCAAGGTCAGAATTCAAATTAAAGTGGCAAGTAACTAAACAAAAGAAAATGTTTATTTTGTAAGCTATTTAATATTAAACTCTAGTGAGGCTGCTGGATCATCAGTGTTTTAGACCACACTATTTTTGGTTTGTTATACCCAGAAGAGGCTGTGATGGGAAGACAGATTTGGTCCACCAAGAATAAACATGCATGGTCAAAAGTTAGATTGCTGTTCAGTGCAAGAAACTGTTAGGTCAAACTATTTGCTGCAAAAACATAAGTCCTTATGAAACAGACTCAGTGAGGAATGTGATAAAGGGTGTTGTAGTTGAATTGGTTGCAAGGCATTTGTTGTCCAAGCCCATTTTGCTGCTCACATCTGCCCTTGGTGGGTTCAGAGGGTCTCAAAATGCACCTTCTTCTTCCCAAAGAAGAAGGTTTAGGTTGAGGACTGACTACTGCAAAAAGTTCCCTGACCCCACAGGGATCTTACAGTCTGTAATTTGATTGCTTAGTTAGAGTCTAGAAAGCATAGCACAGTGTGAAGATTACACTGAGAATTTTCAAGTCAGTTTTTTTCCTGTCAAGTGCCCCAATCTATCTTCATTGAAGGTAACTGAAGTCTTTCTCTTTAGTATCACTGACTTTTGAATTAGGCTGTAGTATATCCTGCTTAAGTCACAAGCTTCCATTGTCTTTAAGGCTGGTTAGGCACTGTTTAATGGATTAGTAATGGCCAAGGGCAGAATAATTAAAGTAGTATCTCAGTGGACTAAAGGAATTATAAGAAAATTGAGATTTATGAAAAAAATCATTGTAAAAATGAAACAATTTTCTTGCAATTCATCTGATATGCAGATGAGTGCACCTTTACTAAAATTCATCGCTATCTTCTCTTACTTAACCAAGGACTTGGCCCCAAACCCATTAAAACAGGAAAAAGACAAGGGTAGGTATAACAATTTACAGCCTTCTAATTCCACAGTCGGCTTTCCTCATTTACTATCTTTATCAAATACGTATTTGATGAATAACATATGCTTATAAGTGTGCATCTTTGATGTGCAATTCAAATATCAGCTAGTCTTGCCCCACATGTATTACAACATAATGTTTAAGGAGTATATTACTCAACTTGTGATTCCACAAATGTTTAGGTTTTTGCAAGGAAGGGGAGAAGCTAAAAACAGTGAAAAAATACTGGGAATTTATAAGCACGGCATCCAGAGTGGTATGGATATATAGCTCAAAACCATGGCAATACAACAGTGTTACAGAAGGGTTTGGAGATCTGCTGCACAGTAACTGAGAGTCTGCAACTTAATTAATTATGAAAAAAAGAGATGACTCAGAAACAGTCACATATTCAGATGGAGTGATTAACTTGGCATGAGAACAATGGTGCCTGCTCAGTAAGCAGCAGTCAGGCGTATCAAAGAAAGCTGAAAGCACACATGAAATATGCACTGGTAAAATGTACACATGTGTTTACATATGCCTGTATTGCATACCCTGTTGTGGGTAGTTTGAATACAGCTGATGCCTTAAATCCAAATCATTGATGAGCACTGGAGGGGTTACAGACCAAGGAAAATTCGCAATCACTGGATCACAGAATCACAGAAGGGGTCAGGTTGGAAGGGACCACAGTGGGTCGTCTGGTCCAACCTCACTGCTAAAGCAGGGTCATCGTACAGCACATGGCACAGAATTGTGTCCAGATGGTTCTGGAATATCTCCACTGAGGGAGACTCCACACCCTCTCTGGGTAATCTATTCCAGTATGTGGTCACCTGCACAATAAAGAAGTTCTTCCTCAGATTCTGGTGAAACTTCCTGTGCAGCAGTTTCTGCCTGTTGTGTCTTGTCCAATTGTTTGGAACCACTGAGCAGAGCCTGGCTTCATTCTCTTGACATCCTCCCTTCAGAAACTTACAGACATTGATGAGTCCCCTCTCAACTGATTCTTCTTGAGGCTGAACGGGTCTACCTCCCTCAGCCTTTCCTCACAACAGAGAAGCTTCCCTCCCCCAGTTATCCTCATAGCCCTCCCCTGGACCTGCTCCGGGAGCTCCATGTCTCTCTTGTACTGAGGAACCCAGAACTGCTCACAGTGCTCCAAACGTGGCCTCACCAGGGCTAAATAGAGGGGCAGGATCACCTCCCTTGACCTGCTGGCAGGCTCCTCCTAATACATTCCAGGATTCTTTTGGCCTTCTTGGCCACAAGGGCACACTGCTGGCTCACGGACAGCTTGTTGTCCGCCAGGATCCCTAGGTCTTTCTGCTTCCCCAGGTCCTTCTGCTACCTAGCAGGGCAGTCCCCAGCCTGTATTGCTGCCTGGGGTTTTCTTCCCCAAGTGCAGGACCCTTCATTTGCCTGTGTTGAACTTCAGACTGTTCCTCTCTGACCATCTCTCCAACCTGTCGAGGTCCTTCCAAAGGGCTGCACAACTCCCTAGGGTATCAGCCACTCCTCTCAGCTTTGTGTCACCAGGTAACTTGTTGAGGAGGCATCTGCCCCTTCCTCCAAGTCATTGATGAATAAGTTAAACAATAGTGGCCCCAGCATTGAACCCTGCAGGGGCACCATTAATGACAGGCCTCCAACTAGACCCTGCACCACAACCCTCTGGGATCTGCCATTCAGCTCAATTCACCTCACTGTCCACTCATCCAGTCCACACTTCCTGAGTTTGCCTGTAAGGATGTTCTGAGAGAAAGTGTTGAAAGCCTTATGAAAGTTAGGGCAGACAATATCCACTGCTCTCCCCTCATCCATCCAGGTGGTTGTCTCTTTGTAGAAGCCAATCAGGTTGGTCAAGCATGATTTATCATTAGTGAATTCATGCTGACTGCTCCTGATCACCTTCTTGTCATCCATGTGGACAAAGATAGCCTCCCAAATGAAGTGCTCCAGGGACTGAGGTGAGATGGACTAACCTGCAGTCCCTTGGGCCCTCCTTTTTGTCCTTTTTGAAGACTGGGATGGCATTTGTTGTCTTTCAGTGTTCAGGCACCTCTCCTGACCACCATGAGATTGTGAGTGGCCTGGTTATCGTGCCCATCAGCTCTGTCAGCACTCATGGATGCATCTGTCAGGGCCCGTGGACTTGTGGATGCCATGTTTGCCTGGATGTTCTCAAACCCAATCCTACTTGACCAACACAACAACACTTCCTTCAAACACCCTTTTATCCTGGTCTTCAGGGTGAGAGGACCCTGAGGGCTATTCTTATCAATGAACACTGATGCAAAGGTGTTCAGTAAATCTGCCTTCTCTGCATCCTGTGTTACCAGGATCCCCCTCCGTTTAGTAACCGGGCCGCATTATCCTTATTATTCCCTACCTCCCCCACATAGAGACTGTGATGTGGGTAGTAACTGAATTACATGTAATGGTACCGTGTTATTCCAAACTCAGAAGCTGGTGTGGTTTACTGGAAATGTAAGTCAATACAACTTTCAAACTACAACAGAAAAATGCAACCACCCACAAACACATGGTTTTCTTCCAGAGCTATGGTATTCTGACTGCCAGATCAACCACCTAAACCAATCTGGACTGGTCTGGAGGAAGCATACATCGCATCTGAACTAGACTTCAACAAACTCTTTAATCTGTTTGGCCTCTCTAATCTAGTCCCCTAAAGCTAGAAGTTTCTGAAGAAAAGTTTTCATTTCAAAGGCTGGAATGAAAAACATATTTTATTCTCCCCGTCATGCCAGCCATTACTGATTGATTTGTGCAGTAAAGGGAGCTTAAAGTTGTTAACTGCTGTTTTCTGCTTGTGTGTATTTTTATGGTGTGAGCTAACGGCAGGAAGAGATGTGGATGGTTCTGCTGAAGGCCGAGAACAGTGAGGACTGCTAAGCAGTAGCATGTGTGAGCAGAAATGAATAACTGAGAAAAGAAGATCGAGCAAGATGTAATTAGCTTTGAACTACAGCTTCCTCTCCATTTTCAGTCAAATGTGTTCAGAGAAGTATGTGTCTTTTGTTGGGAAAATGCCAAGTAAAAACGGGTGGTAACATTTGCACAGCAGTGTAGAATGAAGCTGAGCAACATTTCTAGGTTACATTCCAAGATATTTGGACAAACATTAAAAACATTTTGAAAGTACTTATGGGCACAGATTTTTTTTTTCCCTATGTTAAAGTTTTGCACATTCTTTGAAAATTTTTATTCCATTCTAAAAGATGATCCACCTCTTTCCTCAGAATAAAAAATTCTGGAAAACTAGAATAATATTTTTTCTGTTTTAATTTTTAAAATTCTAGCGGCTTCAATTGAATGATGCAGGTGGTCATTCTGAGTGTTTTCTCAAACAATCCATAGAACAGAGTATTTGGTGGCTATTCTAAGTCTGTAACATTTCCTTCCTTGTCTTCTCTATATCAAAATAGCCTCCACACTCATTCTGTTGTACTTAATATCTCCCATTGTTCCTCCTTATTAGGAAGCTTTATTTCTGCAAAGTGATCTAACAAAAGGAAATTTTGAATTATATAGAGTTTTTTTCACAAGAAATTATTTTCCTTCTCTTTGGCCTAGGTGATTCATTTTATTTAGCTCCACTAGTCAGAATATCCTGTTCAGTCACTGATGAAAATGAAATCTTAAGCAGAATTCAGCTGATACCATAGCATTTTTCCAGCTGTGCTCTCTCCCTGTTCTCACCAAAATGCCCCTTTTTCAGATGCCAGAAGTATTCCTTCTAGAAAGAAGCTTTCAAGAATGGAGAACTGTTGGCTTCTATTCACTCAATTCGTCACATTTTCAGTTGGGGAAAAAAGAAGACAAAAACCTTTCTCAAATCTTTTAGACACTCCAAGTTAACAGGTCTACCCAAACATAGGAGAAGCACATATAGATGTGAAGACAATTGTTCTGCACTGCTCTGCACTGGGGTGGCCTCACCTTGAGTATTGTGTACAGTTTTGGTAACTGCAATATAAGAAAGACATTAAGCTATTAGACAATGTCCAAAGGAGGACAATGATGGTGAAGAGCCTTAGAGGGAAACTGTATGAGGAGCAGCTGCAGTCACTTGAGCTGTTCAGCCTGGAGGAGACTGAGGAGAGATCTCATCACAGTCTGGAACTTCCTTGTGATGGGAAGAGGATGTGCAGGCACTGTTCTCTTATCTTCTCTGTGGTGACCAGTGACCTGAGGAAATGGCCTGAATCAGGGGAAGATTAGGCTGGATCTTAGAAAAAGGTTCTTCACCCAGAGAGTGGCTGGGCACTGGAACAGGCTCTCCAGGGCAGTGGTCACAGTCCCAAGCCTGAGAGAGTTCAAGCAGAATTTGGACAATGCTCTCAGGCACGTGGTGTGACTCTTGGGGATGGTGCTGTGCAGGCCTGGGGGTTGGACTCAGTGATCCTTTTGGATCCCCTCCAAATCAGCCTATTCTATGAATCTGTGATTTTGTGAAATAAATGTTCCAGAATCATTCCATTCATGAAGATTTACAAAACTGGTTAACCAGTTGCTCGAGTCATTATGCTCTTAAGAGCAAGTGGTAGCAAAGAAAACTTCTGTTCAATTAAATTCCCTTTTGACAGCAAATCCATTGCTGTGATGTACCACAATGTTCACACAGACTCTGAGGAGTGGTTTTACCATTCCAAACTGTTTAAAACACTCACATTCATATAACGACTTCTCTTTCTCTTGAAGGAAAGTAGAGGGAAGGTTCATTTCATTTAATTTTGTAAAATTCATTTACAAAGATCTGACTGAACTGCCACATTCATTGCATTACTTAATCTATTCCCATACATACAGAAACTTACTTCCCGGCAAATGTGACCAAATTAATTGCACAGTTTGGTATAAAGTACATTAAATCTATTACACATAAAAGGACACATGGCACATGTATTTTGGTACTAAATGTGTTTTCAAAGTATCTTGAATTGTTTCCAAGAAATTATATATATATATGGATCTTGAACTTTTTCAAAGAAGTCAAGCTCTTTAACCAAGAATTTTATATAGTCTTGTTAAACAAAGTTTTAAAAACTGTACCATCTAACTACAAGAAGAGTTTGCCTCTTAGACTTCTAACTCAACAAATTATATTCTGGCAGCAAGTGAGCTGCCTTATTGGAAGAGGTAACTGTGTCTCACTTACCATGGCACATCATGTTATGAGTCAGCTCTGATGCAGTTAGGAAATTCTCCATAAAATCTGAAGTGGAAAAGCATATTCCCTCTTTACATACAGGAATTCATATGCCTAATTCAGATTTCTGTTCTGCTTTATATTTTATGCTTACATATTGGCTCCAAGGCCACTTTCTTTGAGAGCTCACCAGCATCTGGAAGTATTATTTCAAAAGGCAGCAGAACTAAAGTCTTATTCCCACTGAATTCCATGAACTAGCCACAATCAGAATCAGGCTGTGGTTTAGGCTGGAAGGCTCCCCAAGTCAGGTTCTGTCCTTCCTCCTTAGCTTGCAGCAGTGTGAAGGTTTATGGAGGATTTGAGCAGTATTTTTAATGAAAGTCTTGTACCTGAAATTTACTGTTGCCTGTTCATTGTCCATGTATGGTGATTTTAGCTTTATATTTCCCTTCACCATACCATGAAAGTAAGTCTCATTTCTACCTCCTTTTCAATTATGATTTCTTTACATGCTATGAAGTCTCTATATGAGAGAAAGAGTCTCTCTTGGTCTGATTGTTATTATTCAGAGTATGAAATTAATCACTTTCCTTCCATGTTGCTAGCAAATTTCAGGCAATTCTCTTTTTTTTTTTTTTAATCTTTCTTCCTTTCAGAATAAAAGGAAGATTAAGATATACGTCGAAGATCTCAACATTTGTCACACTGGACTAAATCAAAGTTCCAACATTCACTTGAATGAAAACGAGAAAATAAGTCTCTAAAGGTTATGCATTTTATGTATTCATGATTGGAAATAAGTGTTTAAAAGCATCAGCTGGTTTAATATCCACACAGTCACCTAAGCTGGCAATTAGCAGTAGCAAAGAAGTGTGACCAATTAATGTACATCTATGAGACAGTAAATCCCAACAGCAGTTTGGAGGCATCCACCATCTCTATATCTCTGGTGCCCATTAGCAGTTACCTGTTTGCACTTTATACCAAGTCTATGCAATCTTCAGGGACAGACTCTAAGGAAAAGGGGCCCCACTTCAGAATGTTAAAGACTGCACAGTTGTAATTCTTCTGTGGAAAATGTTTTACTTATTTAGAGTCCAGCCCAAATAATTGATGATATTACAGAGCATGACAAACATATGGCTTCCTTTTCACTGAAAAACTTCTAATAGGTCTGTAATATTACAAAAATTACTTTTGCAAGCTTCTTCTTTTTTTTTTCCTATTCCTGAATGCCCAGCACATAGGACCTATGTAAGTTACTAGGACTTTGCACAAAATAAGTATTATTTTTAAAATAAATTAAAATTGAATATAATCCTTTTAGCTTTGACACTTTTCAAAAGCAAATATATTAGCAGCTCTACAATTAGCTGCCATTTCTTCTCTGTATTATTAAAGGAACTCACAGATCTTCAGTTGCTATTGAAATGTCTCTGTATGCTATGTGAACTTTCACACAAAAGATAATTACAAAAGTGCCAACAGTCATTTGACCATAACCAATAAATAATTTATGAGCTGCATGTCTGAGTAAGTATGATTCAGAAGAAAGTGGGCTATGGATTAATAGATTCAACATTTAACAGATTTGCATTTTTACAGTGTTCTTTTTTTTGCTGGCTCCTACTATCTTTAGTAACCTAGCCCAGAAAACAACTCCTGACAATACAATCTCTGAGTGAATATACTGGCATCCCTATTCATTAGTCTCTTTGATGCTTAAAATACTTTTGCCTTCCTTCCAGAGCTTTTTATAAAGGGAGAGAGAATTTTTAGTGTGAAACTAACTACAAACCTTTCGTCCTGCTTATCCCTTAGATAGATATCCTTGATTTGTGTACTGTTTTGGGGTAAAACTAGTTCTGGTTCTGCTGCAAATGTTGTGCTAGCCGTTGGAAATTTGGCTGCTGTTACCTATATTGCCTAAGTACTGTCAGAACATTGATAAAACCAGGATAGGCCGTTACAGTCAAACGGTCTGACCCTTGGTAGGATGTAGGTTGAGGAGTGTTTCCCAGGAATTCCTGCAACAAACTCAGTCATCTATGCTACTAATATAGACAACTATATATACAACTGCTAAGTTGTGGCTACACTAATGACTCCTTTTGACCACCATCCTCACTATGCAGAACAAAGGTTCATGCAAATTACAACTACAGAGAAGAATATTAGAGTTCAGTTCATAACTAAGTAAGTTTAGCAAATTTGTCTGTGCAGTGTGGCCTGCAAAGGTCAGAGAGCACTTTTTTCTGCCTTTTTGGTGCTATGGATGATTATTGTTTGATCTTCTAGCCTTCAGTCATATTGACACAGTGAAGTTTCAAATTCTAGTTGTCAAACACAGGAAATATGCAAAGAAAAAAATTCATTTACAGTGCAGTTTGCTACCACAAGCATTCTCTTTTTCCTTCTAGAGTATTTTTAATTTGCCTGAGCAAAATAACCTTCTAGTTCTAAGCAAATGCTTACAAATACGCACAAAGACTACATACATTCTTCTTCCTGTGCAATCCATTTGCTGCCAAACCCCAAATCACAGGGAACATACATAGTTTCATCTTCCTAAAGCAACAAAGAGTGAGTTGCAAGAATCAGCAAGGCTTTATAAAATGAGCTTGTGCTCTGCTCCTTGTGGCCATGGGTCTGCTGGTTGTCTTTGGACAAATCCATAAGAAATTCATGCCTCCATTTGGTTAGCTTCATGTTCCCAGCCCAGCTGGATCCAAGATTCAGTGTGAAAATCAGTATGGATGCAAAATGGACTGTCGTTGAGAAAATCATTCATATGCAACCCAGGACACTCCAGCTTGTCAGATGTGCCCAAGAAAGTGAGTGACTGGAATGCAGTATCTCTACTTTACATCAGCTTTCTTGTTTTGTTCCTCATCCATGAGAGGAGGGTGCAATGACATTTGATTAAGAAAATACTTCAGAAATCAGAATAAAAAGTTCCATGGAAATATATAATTTTCCTACGATAAGAGTTTCATTTTTTTCAGAGCCTCTTGTTGACTTGTATAGGAATGACAGAGCTCCCCGTTCACAGGAGGTTTGGTCTCTAACTTAGCAAACAAGTTTTTCATCTGTATGGCAAAAAGCACTGAGGACAGAGGCGATCCCAATGAGTGTAAATAGTTTTCGGCATACATTGGGCAACTATTTGGAGAACAAAAATAGTCTGTGTGTGAGACTGTGGGGGTGGGTGAGGGTAATACAAGTGCCAATTCAAAGCCAGAGACTGGCTGACCTAGATGGGCTTCCTGACCTTTTTCCATCCTGAAAGCCTCCCCATTCTTCTCTGGACTCGAAGTCATCTGTTTGTAATTAGGGGCAGTTGCTGCTTTCTCTGGCTTCCTCATTCTGCAGGTTAGTTGTGTTTGGCGTGAAGCAGCAGTGTTTGAGGAGTGCTCATGCCTCCCACCCCAGCATTTCATTAAGCCAATCAGTGGAAAAAATGACAATACTCTCTGGCATGGAATACAGGTGTTAAAATACCTTTATTAAAATAGGGGAAATAACACCTATTAGGAAGTGACCCTGAACTCAATCGTTTTTATTATGGGTGGGAGAAGGCATTTTCCTTTCAATGTAGTATAAATGCTGTTGTTTCTTTCATGCTGCTTAACAGCAGGAATGGGTGCAATCTATTTTTATTGCATACAGTTTTGCTGTAGACTCATGAAGAGCTGACCTATGACTTAGCAGGTTCCTTTTTTTTAATGTTTTTTTTTGGTCAGAAATTTAGCCAAATCATAAAAACAAACTTTAAAAGAACTCTGGTGGCCAATTTCCAGCAACAATGTGTGAGGTTATTCCTGTAGAACTATAAAGAAGAAGAAAATTTGTCAGAAAATTCTGAGCTCAGTGATCTTCTGATGTGTGTCTTCTGAGAAATGCCATTCTTCTCTCTAAAGCCAGAAAAAAGATGCTCGGGAGGAAGGAGCAAAGCCTCATCCATGCTCTTCTAAAATGTGTCCTTGCTGCTGACCATGGCATGATGAGCTGAGGGTGCAATCTTGCAAACCAAGCACCAAGCACAATCATACAAAACTGCTTCAAAATTTTAGCCAGTGTGCACTCCTGCATCTCCAAATGAAAAGCACACTGGGTGATTCAAGATGTGTTTCTGTTTTGGGGTTAAACAAGAGAGCATTATTTCAAAATGATCCCAAAAATATGTTCCTAATATACAGAGATGAAAGAGTAATTCACATACAAGAGGAAACATTAAAATGTCCATCCATTTTACTTCACATTGTTAAATACTTGGGCTCTGATTCAGGAGAGCATTTCAGCATATACCAAAGTGTTAATGCCTGAGTTGGAAGACTTAGAATATCCAGGAAGAGGAAGTACAGCTTGAAAACACCAGTTAGTGTCTGTGTGTGTATGTGTGTGTGTACTATTCATCAAGAAAGTAAAAAGTGGAAATCAGTGATACTTAAGAGTAGGAGATGAAGAAAACACCAAATTACATACTATTTTTATGGCATATTGTTATTCAGAAAAGTAAGGTATACTAAAGAAAAAGATAGTGCTGTTCTGCATTCAGCCTTTGTGGGAAGAAGAATAGCTGCCTAGAGAAAGGCAGTAGAGCTGGGGAAGGGCCTGGAGCACAAGTCTGATGAGGAGCAACTGAGGGAGCTGGGAGTGTTTAGACTGGAGAAAAGAAGGCTAAGGGGAGACCTGTTTGCTTTCTACAACTACCTGAAAAGAGATTGTGGCCAGGTGGGGGTTAGCCTCTTCTCCCAGACAACTGCCAATAAGACATGAGGAAAGTTGCAATAGGGGATGTTTAGGTTGGATATTAAGAAAAATTTCTTGACTGAAATAGTGGTTAAGCATTGGAACATGCTCCCCATGGAAGCAGTGGAGTCACCATCCCTGGAAGTGTTCGAAAGTTAGTAGATTTTATAAGTTGTGATATGGTTTAGTGGGTATGGTGCTATTTGGTTAAATTTTGGGCTTGATGATCTTGGAGGGCTTTTCCAACCTTGATGATTCTACAATTCTGTTCTATGATATGATTCAGTGTTGAGGAACTAGAAAACGTTGGTGAATTCAGTAGTGTTCATGGACCAGAAAAAGTGCCCATGGATCTGGTGGTTAATTGCTTACTGAAGAAGGGGTCATAAAGAGCTCTGTGATTGTGTTCTCTGTTGAACAGCAGGGCTGTGAGGTTCAGCACCATGCCCCCTCTTTAGCCATCACCTGAGGGACACAGACATCTACGAGGTAAGAAAAATAATAAGGTAAATAGGAAGTGGGGATAGGGAATGGCTCACCATTGCCTTGCAAACTAAGATGTGGGAAAAATGTGTTGAGAGACCTCTTGTGTGTCTGATTGAGACAGGAAGAAGAACAATGGAAGGCAGTAATATGGGGTACAGAGGAAGATAAGGGCTACTGCGGGCTGCTGACGATCTATATCCAGGGTACCTTTGCATTTCTTAGAACAAGTAAGGACAGCTTGGCCCTGAGAATAAGGAGGACACAGCCAGGACTCAGGAAAACAGAATTCCAACAAAAGGGCTCTGAGCTTTTTAGGATGTGCACATTAAAGGATTTCTATTTGACTATATTTTCAGCCTACTGTTTCTCTCAATTGAAAACCTTAATGATCATTCTTCCTTTTATTTTTTTTTTTTTGCCCTGTTACATAATCACTACGTTCAAGACTCTTTCTGCCACAAGTTTCTTCAACTGGGATTTTTTTATGTTTGTTTTCTGTTTTGATGGAAACCATGCATCAGCACTGAAACATTAGAGAGGAGCAATGGTAGATGTACAGGAGGGCTGAGAATGCATTGGTGGTGAGTGGATGTATTAATAGCTATCAGTGTCTCTAATGTCTATGGGTCTGAGAGTTTGTTTTTTGTGGGCTGGGGGTAGATTTCTTTTCAGTAGCTGATGTTTAGAAAAAACCTTTCTTCTACCAATGTCTGAATGAATCTTTCTTGACAACTGCTATTAACCTGGCATGAATATTTTTCTGCTTAGTTTGATTTTTAGAGTTTCTCTGTGGTAATACTATAGACAAAAGATGAATCATTGTCAAAATTCTAATATCTAGAGGTGCATCCATATTTGCAATTCAGCATTGCTCAGGTTTTTTTTCTTTAACTGGTTTCCTTCAACTAGCTTCTACTTGAAAACTTCAGTGGATTCACTTCTTCAAAATGCTGTACACAAGTAGAAGAGCTTTATGGTAGAATTTCCAGCCATTCCACAGCTAACCTAGGTGTACGATGTCAAAAAATTCCCAACATAAAATACTGTTTAATAACTACACTCCTTAACTTAGTCAAATTGACCAAAAATTTATGTATATATTTTTAAACATCAGAGACTGATACAATACTTTCATTTCCTTACTAGAGAAAACTTTAAAAGCAAAAAAATTGAGATGGAGTACAATGTATAATCTGCAAATCAAAAAGTAAGTTTTGGGAATATGAATTCCCCTAGGTTTCTGTAAGATAAAATAGCTTTCTGAAAAATTTCTTAGCAAGTTTTGGCTGTTTCTGAGCACCAGAAAAATACCACAAATAAAATATTTGCATAGCTTATAAAACTCTCAAGTTCAATATTAAAAGCATCTGTTTTCAATGAATATACTATAATTAAAAGGACTTGAAGTGAATATGAATTGTGGATTCCCCAAACATAAGGCATGTCATAAACAAGTAAATTGATTGGTTCAATATATAAAATAATGGATGGATCACTGCATTACAAGGAAATCATTCTCTCCCCAGGCTCTGTGCCTCATGTAAACCACATCAGTAAGGCAGAAATGGTTCACTGGTTTAGCCCATGCTCCAAGATTGCATTAAGCTAGATTACTACTGTAGCATGATATGGGGGATTATTCTGTCTTTCTCCATGTGGATTTGTGTTGGAGTATGTATGGGTTTTGAGGCTTTACATATTTGAGTCTGGAAGAGAAGCCAATATAGGTAACAAAGATCTACATATACAGGCAGTATTCAGCATCAGCATGGGATATAATCTGTTATATGGGACAGCAGAAAAATAAAAAATAAAAAGAAGTGAAAAAGCAAAACATAATAAGGTAAGGATCATTACAATATCATAAGGGAACTAGATCAGTGCTTTTGGTTGTACCCTGAACACCTGCTGTTCTACAAAGAACCCCCAAAAATTAGTTAAAACCATTCTTTCAAATTTTTCTTGCAGCTCTGAGACGAACAACAGCTGCAAAAAAAGCAGAACTGGCAAAATATAATGGCAATAAAAGTGTTTTTTCATTACAGCACTTGTTATCCGTGGGTCTTCTCTGGGTTCCCAAGGTCTGACATTCTTCTGCCAGACACCTTTTGTGGAAGAAAGATTGCTGAGTTTTTCCTCATCCACAGAAAGGAACTACACATATATTCAATGTAGTTTTATTTGCATCTGGCTCAAAGAGGGAATCATGACTTTTGGGAAGTTTTTCACATTGTGAGGAGACAGCAGTTCTGGATGAAGTGTTTAAGGATTTTAGAATACTCTTTGGAAGGAAAAACATAAATATTGTTTCAGGCCTGCAGTATTTTCTCACGTGCAAGTTCAATGGGTAGATGGTCAGTATTTTGAGTCACCTGGACACTTCTGAGACCAGTTTATTCCACCTTCAGGTTTTGTCCTTAAACAGCTTTAGTACATCTTTGGGCTGATACTTGCAAGTTTACTTGAAGGACACAAAGGAACATGATTGCATGTGAGCAACATACCTCCCATTTAGGTCACTCTAAACATGAGTTGTCAGGTCAGCAAACACCAACTCACCTGAGTCCTGGGGACCCCCTCAATCCCATTAGAAACATTCACCCTCTGGTTTATAATCATAAAAAATAGTCATTCACAAAACAATTGCATTTTTCATTTTGAAAGGATCTGCCCTCGATTTGGTCATCGCAGCAATCTGAGCATTTGCACAGTGAGAACACGGAGTAGCTGATCATATACAAACTGTGAATTGTAATGAGAAAAGCGTTAGCATTTGCACTTGCCATGATTCTGGACCTAATCCTAGCAGGAGCCATTTTAGCAAAGCACTGGAAAAGCAACCATTTTGCAGAAAATTGTTTGGTGACAGAGGGAAATTTCATTCTTTGATTTGAAGTTAAAGAAACAGAAGCATATTAAAGGATTCAGGCAGATCAGAGAGCAAATGTAGAGACTCTTCTCAGTAAATTTTGGGAAGAGTTATCTGATTCAACTGTGCGAAGAGAGCACCTAATTCTAAAATCTGTTTAAATTGTTATGTTAAATATGAAGGGATTCTGCTTCTCACTGAACTCATCCCAGCAGTATCACAGTTTTTATACTACACTTCTAAGTGGTTGTTACCAGCTGTGAGATTATTATGAGTCTGTAGTGATTATAAAGCCTGATCCAACTTCTCACTGAACTTAGTGGCAATCTTCTTGTTGACTTCAAAGGCAGTTGGACCAAGTGCTAAGTTAGGGCTTCAAAATGTCAAGTCCTGTGAAAATTCCATTGTACAAGCCAATGATAAATGCAAATGCAGCTAATGCACCAAAGAAATATTAAAGTTGAAGACTTAAACCTCCCCATAAGTAAGAGAACTATAATTTAATCCTATCATAGTAAATTATCCCAGCCCTCCTGGGTGGCACTTGCAGACTATATTGCAGTCACTTGCTTTTTCTATATTGAAAATTTAATTGTGTTCTTTCCCCCCCACCCCCTATTTTCCCTGATATTAAATAATGTATTAATTGGCTGCTGAGCAGAGCTTTTGATCTAGCTGACCTCTGGAGCATACCAACATGTAATGATAGCAACCCTCTCCAGCACAAGCAAGATCTGCCTGAAATTCTTAATGGCATCTTTGAGCTCCCTCTCCCTGAGGTTCTTTGAAGGTGTTAGCTCCACTGCCAAAGGAAATAAAGTCTTTTTCATGACACACTATTCCATACAGGTGCAAGGGACAAAAGTGCATTCTCAAAACTCATACTTAATTTGGTGAGTAAGTAGTCCAGAAATTACTTTGAGAAATACATGTCTACTGTGAATATGCTGAGACAGTTATGGGTTGGTTCAGAGTCAACAGCTACCCTGCAGCACCCTGCAGCAAAGCTGGTACTTCTTGTTCAATACATGAGGCTACATTTTATGAAGAAAGAATATGACGTAGTACAGCCAATCATCTGACACATGCCCTTCCAGGCATGCAAGCACATCCCACCACCTACAGCCACCTACACACCATCCACATAAACTTCCTGCACCTTAATTCTGCATCTGTGAAATGTGAGAGCAGCATGGTACTACTTCTTGGGAGGACTGTGAGATGAATGACTTTGGATCGTGTAAGAACCCTGATGCTGTATTTAACAGAACTGCATTACTAAGATAGATTTGAGGCTTCTTCATGGAGGTTCTGGAGAAGAGAGCACAGCATCCCAGTCTGTCTTAATGCACTAGGGGAAGGGAAAGGGTCTTGTCCTAATGTTCATTCTTAGTTAAAAATCTGTTCTTGTGGTATATATCAGCACAGTATGTACCATTGATAAATAGCTTTTCTTGGCAGTGGACCAAAATGTTCAAACTTTTCAGGTCTCTCCATATGATATAAGTATTTCAACAGGCTAGAAAGACGTCATGTTAGGAGGGCATGCATGACAGGACATATTAGCAATTCATCTGCAGATTATTTTATTTCATCTGAACCCTGTTCTGATTAACTAGGGAGAAAAGAATTTTATTAGATAGAACATTGCTCAAGACCGAGAAATAAAAATTCTCTCATGCCTAGTCTTTTTTTTCCTTACTAGCTTTTTTAAAGAATATTAGCAACTACACTGATATATTATGTTCTCCTGACTCTTTTTGTACTTAAGTGTGCTAAACAGTGTTACAAGTAAATCAAAGGCTAACAGATTTCTACTTTCTAACAAAAACAAGTTACACTTGTCTTCTCATCTACTGCCTTCTGAAATCTAGACCAATTAACCTAATCTTTTTCTAAGCATTCTGTTCTCCTTTTCTCTTTGATATTCTTAAGCTATTTTTATTATTTGTTTGTATTATGGTAGCCATCAAGCCCCAGTCAAAATCAAGGCCCACCATAATATGTACTGAACACAGCACATTATCAAACACTCCTTTTTCCTGGACATTTATATAATGGTAACCAGCAGAAATGCTATAAAATAATCCCTATTCTAAAAGTAGGATAGTAAAGTGTAGGTCTTTAATGATATTTAGGTATTTAATTCTCTTTGCACAAGGAAGCTGTATCAATGCTGGAGTCTGCAGGCTGTGAATATGTGGCACAAAGACAAACCAAAGCAGTTTCTGGGTATCGCTTGGAAGTATTTCCGATATAATGATTAATATGTATACTGCAGCCTGGTAATTTCTTCTTTAATGCAATCCTTTGCATTAAAAGGCTTTTAAAAAAAAAGACTTTTTTGTCTGTTCTGTCTGAAAAGAAGCTGGATTTCAGTGGTTTTCAAATACCTTCAAGAAGCTGGGCTGTAGTGTTACACTACTTCACAGAAAGTCTCCAGCTAGACCAAATGTGAACCTAGATCATCAGTCCTAGTGACAGGAGCATGTTAAATATTTTCCTGATATACTTCCTCTATTCGACCTACTCTAGGTAATTCTTTGTAAAATATCAAATTTTGGCTATCATGGATGGCTAAAACTTGTCTCAAGCATTCAGAAAACCTACGTGTCTCCTTCATCTTAGAGGTATGTTATTTTATTGCTGGTTTTTCTTAGGAATCTCTGCTGGTGTTGGGCATTTGTGCCTTTCAGGTGTTATGGAGGTGGGGTGGAGGGCAGAGAAGCATTTAAGAGCCTAGGTCTAGGGGCACGGGGTGCAAGAACATGCACCAAGGTTGTGGAATTATAATGTCAGACATGTGGGAGCTATAAAGCACACAAACTACCTTTCTGCTCAGGAAAGCCACAGTGACATGGGAACAGATGTTGCTGGTACAAAATGTGCTGACCTGGGTGGTCAGCTGGTATTGCTAAAGGGCAAAGTGTGAGTTCCTAGTTAGTGCTTGTGCATAAGAATTTTTTATTTCCTATAGTACTGTCATTAATTGATTACTGTTCTTCTCACAGAACCTGAATGTGATTTGGATGGACAGAAACATGTTTCTCAAATCTCATATATGAAGATCACATGATAAGTATTCCTCCAGCTCTGACAGGAGCTTCAAATCTAATGAGACCTTTCTGAGATTTCATTGGCAGCTACTTAAACTCAGAAGGCAAGGGGAAAGTAGTGAAAGCAGGCTAATGTGGAAACTTGATGGAGACATTTTAGATCTGTAGTGGTGTATCACTTGCCATATCTAATATTTCCCACAGTGGAGATGAAAGGAGCTTGTGTGAATGTCTGTCAGACAGAAGAAGCTGTTATAGTGTACATCATAACTCTGCCTTCCAAAGCATAGCCAAGCAGAAGCTATGTGACAAAATAGATGTAAATTTTTGAAGAGAAGTAAGCAGAGGGGGTAAAAATCCAGAGTCTGTTTCTTCCAGCTAGACCTTGGAAACCTGATTTAGGGAACAAGTGTGCCTTTACACCAATTCACCAACCTCTTGTGCCACAGTGTGAGAGTTGAAGAGTAGCATAGAACATCCTACTTACCACATAGCTGCTTGATCCCATCTGAAATCGTGTCAGGATGGCTGCTGGGGCAATCCATGAGTGCAGGCTTTGCTGGATGTTTCTGCAAGTTTTAGAACATTCCACAAGCAGGGCACTCAACCCTCAGGCTTACTAAAATGAATGACTGCATATTTTCTGTTTCGTTTTGTATCAAAAAACATGTTATTTAATTCACCAGCCAAATATACATCGAATTTCTACTCTGTCAAAATAAAACACAGAGTATAAACAAGCTGGTCCTTTATTGTGGAACCACTGAAAGGCTCCACTAGTATACTTAGAATTTTCCTTTACCATCAGCAGGATCATTTGCATAAAAAACTTGGTTTATACGGGATAACAGGACAGGACGAAGAAATAAAGCAAATAGATACATCCAAAATTATGCTTAATTACCAATGCCTGGAGATCAGATGTGAGTTTAGGGTCTTAGAGGTTGGTCTTCAGTTCCTGCAAAGTCCCTGGAGGCCTCAAGACAGTCACCATTGTTTATATAATTTTACACGTGTAAGTAAATAATAATAATGTCCTCCTCATTTCTCCTCTTGGTTATTTCAACTCTTTGGACCCAAGTCTCTAATTTCATGCTAGTACAGCAGGAGTCCCATGTTTATTGACGTCTCTTTGAACTAAATTCTAGTTCTTATCAGATATCCTTATTTAACACAAACCTCAGCTCACACATAAACTCCTGTCATTTTTTCTGTACTTCCCAAACATGTTGAACACCACTTCTAACCTTTTTGGAAGCTGTGAATTTTGTACTATTACTCAGTTTTCTGAAGGTCATAAAGGAACCAAATCTATTTGGTTCAGTCTGAAATATCAGCAGAAATTGTCCTGGATCTGCATTTCCTTAAACCATGTGGCTTTGAGCAGAGCTAAGTAAATGAGATCATTTAACTTTCAGGGTATTATTTTTTTTCTCATACAAACTTTAGCTTGTATCTAGGAGGGAAATAATAAGAGATGGCCTACAGCAAGTTAATTTGTGGAAATACAGTGATAAAAAAGCCTGTTGACAATAAAGTTGAAAAAACACTGTTTCTCTTTCTAAGAAAGGATGTTTAGTTGCAAATAATTTCAGATATTTAAACTCTACTTTTTCCAACCCCTGACCCGTTTTCTAAAAGTTTAAAAAAAGTTGCCAAAGGAAACCAGTATTTATTTTTCATGGAATTTGACATTTTGTATCTAGTACTCTGTAAAGGAAAAATGTCTGCTATCCACTTGACCCTTTTTCCTTCCATGTCAGTCTGATGAGAAAAACTGCATCTTGAAGACAAAAAGAATAGGGGGTTAAAAACAACACAAGAGATTGATTAACACTCTGTTGTTATCTACCAAGTGTCAATAACAAAATGCTACTGAGCTCCTGCGTTATTCCTTCTAAATTTCTAGTCTCACACCTGTCACATCTCAAGATAACTATCCGTCACAGAGTCAAAGTGGCAAACAACTGTGTGGTCCCTTGATAAGGAATAGTGACACAATTTGTCTTCTTCTCCTCCCACAGATTGCAACTAATGGGCTAACAGCAGGTTACAATAGCACAAGATGGATTTGAATGACTATCAGTATGGGAAAGTGAGCACAGCTGCAGAATAGCCTGAAGAAACACTTCAGTTCAAATCAAAATCTGAAGAAACATGCAGAATGGAAACCTAATCAATCTGCTTTAAAAGGATTTAATGGTAGTCTTAAAAGTTAGTTATTGCACATATTGGAGGTTTATTTATTACATGTTTTACCCTGTTAATGGTAAAATATTGCAGAAGCCAAGGCACAGCTTCTGCACAGCAACTAATATTACAGTGGAAGAAAGCACAGTAGGATGGAGAGTATTAGACTACAAAATCTGGTCTGGGAACACATGGCATTTTCCAAATGGATTGCATGGCACAACATTTAGAAATGTTGAGTTTATAACATGAAAATATGACATCAAATGTACAAATAATGAAGCAAGGGACTTGGAACAAACTCAGCTCTGGTTCAAAAAAATTTCATTGGAAATCATTTTGTGGGAGGTTAGAACATACATTTTCACAACAATAAGTTATTGAAATTTGTTCAAGTCCTCCTGTTTGTCAAACACCCTCTGCTAAAAATGTATGCAGATATATCTATGTTCATAATGTGGAGTGGTGTTTCAGTGAGAGAGGCCAAGGAACAATATTAAATTGGATTGAAACATAAAGTACATATCAGTGATTCAAAAGGAAGAAGCTGTTGTGATAGATATTCACAAGCCAGAAATTATAGATGCAGTAAATTCAGTCCTGTGGTTATTCCAAAAAGAAATCCTGGTAGTATAACATAAATGCAGTCTAATAAATACAGTTCCAAGTCAGTCAAATGACCTTAACTTGCCACCATAGTGACATCATGAGAAGAATTCTAAAACCCAGCCCATCTTCACACATGTTTTTTTAATTCACTCCAGGACCTGAAGAAGGAGCTAGAACAATTGTTCTGGTGCTCAGGTCCCTCAGTGAAACAAGCTGCCTCAGATCCTTTAGGAACAATGCATGCAGGCAAGGACATGCTCCTCTGCACTTGTCTAAGGGAGGTGGAATGGGGTTAATTTTGAGGAAAGAAGCATGACCTCTGCTAATATGGCAACTTGGTGCTGGTGCTGGATCTTCCCCTGATCCTGTTTTTGGTTGCCAGAATCCTGTTCCCCTCTCTTTTCATCCTGACTTCCATTTCAGACAAGGGTTGTGTTGATCAGAAGCCAGCAACATCTGGATTTCATGATACTGACATCCATGCAGAAAGGTAGGAGGCTTTTAAAAAAATCCTCAGGCTGGCTTCACACCTGAAAATCCCTCACCCTGATATCTTTTGTTCTCAAACTACCAAAGACTGCAAATGAAAAGGGTGTCCTCAGAGAAAACAGTGTAGTTCCCAGAAGTATTCTGCTCATGGAGCATGGTCCAAAGCAGAATATTACCAGGCTGCAGAGCTATGAGACAAGCAGATGAGGTTCAGCTTGTAACCTGTTGTGAGAAAAACACATGGGCCTGCCTGTTTTAACAGTAAGTAGTGCAGTAAGCCAGCACTTTTGTGAAGCATTATTCAGGGAAAAAACTGGATGACCTTGAAGAATGAAGATAAAGAACTGTAATGAAATTTAATAGTACAAAGTGCAACAGCATGAAGTTGGAGGCTAATAGCAGGAATTTCTGCTATCAGCTGGAATTCATCAGTTGGAAGTAAGGAGCAGAAGAAAGACTTTGGTAGAATAATTATACACTGTAAGATTATGAGTTTGCAATACTACTGCTGCAAAAAAAAAAAACCTGCTAGGTGCAATATTCCTGTAAAAATTCAGAAGTATGCTCTCCAGCATGTAAAGCACCCATGAAAATACATTTGAAATAACATGCATAGCTATGACTAGCCAGGTGAAAGGTTCACCAGGGCTGGCACATGGACAGAGGCAGCCTGCTAGGGCAGACAGAGAAATCAGGAGCCCGGTTCATGAGAGGGAATGAAAAGGGTCTGGCTTCTTTTAGTTTGCAAAACTTGAGGAGGGATATGACTGCAGTCTATAAATACGTAAGTAGTAATGAACAACTGCTAGAGAAGGACATTGTTGGCACAAGAACAAATGTATATAAACTGCAATGAGTAAGTGTGTGCTTGTAATCAGAGGAGTATTCTCAACCATTACGGGATTCTGCAAGCCCTTTCAGTAGGAGTGGAGGAGTCTGAAAACTCAACTGCTTTCCAGACAGACATTTTTACTCATCTCCTAAGGTGGTTGAATGACCTAACCATATATATTGGTCCAGGAAGTGCTTTTCCAGGGAGCAATCCAGTAACCCGGTGAACTGGGGATTGAATCCTCAGCTCTCCTGCCATCACAAACCTGAGGTTCACATCTTTGCCAAGGCATGTACTGGGAGCACGCAGACACAAATCAGGTTGCATCCAGTTATGTTTCACTGTGCAGACAAGGCTGAAGCTTCCCTCTAGGAAGCATACAAGAAGTTCCAAGAAGTTTACAAGAAACTTACAAGGAGTTCACAAGATCTACTAAGGGAAGTAGAGACAACATTTTGGTTTCCTACCTCAAGCAAATCTCTTCCCTTTTTCCAGTAATATTCTCCCTCTTTTAAGTGTATTGAACTTACTGATCAGCTGGAATTGCAGCTAAAGTCTAAACTCAATTCACCTTTAACTGAGTCAAAAAACCAACAGGAAAATTTTGAGTTCTTTTTTATTTCCAAGTCCCACTTAGTACACTATTGCCTTCAAACACTTAAGGGTGCTTTATTTAAAATTTGCTTGATGATTGCATGCAAAAGTGGTCTTATGTTTCAAACCATTTTCTCCTTTTCCATGCCTACTCAAGGTAGAACAAAAATGTGACCCTGACAAAATGTGGGAGGGAAAAAGGGCCTAGTTTAATTAATTTAATAAAAGTCTTTAGAATTGAAATAAAATCAACTATCACTGTGTGATCTTTGAAAACTATACAGAATAAAATTCTACCTTGTCTGGGTAAAGTAATAATGTAAGCAGATTGTTTAAAAGCAACTGAGTCTTGTTGGGACAAATGAAAGAAACAACAGCTATGCTCTAGCTCTCAAATCAGTATGAATGCTTTGAGTAAGATATGCAGATATCTTTCTGATAAATGGCAGAACCATATGAAACATGCATCACATAATTTTTGGGTTTATCATACCAATTTGACCGCTTGACTATATTGAAGTTATTTCTACTACTCCTGATCACAGAGCAACTTCAGACAGACAGCATTTTTTTGATGATATGAAGAAGTCATAAACAGCTTCTTCCTCTTTTTAAATGTCTATTTTAATTCCCCAAAGCAAGCAGTAATTATTAATTAATACTGAAAAAATCCCGTTTTAAGATCTTACTTACTTCAACTTCGCATAGCTAAAAAAAGGTATTTTACATGATTGGGGAAGGAAAACATGGTGTATTAATATAATTCAGTCTTGACTTACACCTGTTGAGGATCCAGGGCACAAGACCTTAAAACTGTATTTTCTGTTCTGTTTGAGCTATTTCATTGGAGTTTCTTAAGACAGTAAAGACATCAAGTTGATTTCCAAAGCAGAAATCTCTGTCAGAGATGTGTATTCCAGTTTTCTTCTGTGTCCTGGTATCTCAGCTGAGACAGGAGAATAAATGTAAAATATATGAGGCCCAAGCAGAATACGTAGTATGGATATTTAAGGATAACCTACATAAATCAATTAAATCTCTGCTACTTGTAACGAATAAGGCTATCTATCAAACATTCTTTCTGAAAAGCCTTCATATTGTACCCACTATCACTTTCTTTCTCTTCCTTTCAGACATTTACACTTGTAGGAATAGGAAGGTGTACAGTACAATACAACCACCACCGACACAAGTTACATTTTGCACTTCGTTTGATCAACTATCTGTTTCATAGGCAGGATTAGAAAATTTATGTTACAGTCTAAAGATCCCATTTTATGTTCCACTCTTCTGGACAGATGTTTAAAAAAACACATTAAAAGGGATTTTTAAAGTATTTTTACGAGTAAACCATTGCAGCGTTAACATTGTCGGTATTGTAGCAATGTAAACCCCAGGAAAGCACCTTCTCTTCCTGTCTCTTTCTCTCTTTACATTTTATTTATAGCCTTGCAAAATACTCACATCCACATAACCCGCCCTTGCCGACTTGACAGAAGATTAATGATATCATGGTGTTCTTGAGAACAGAAATGTGTCTACCACCCTGGTGAATAATCTCTCTTTTTGCACATTAGAAGTGAGATGGGAACTGTACCGGAGAGAAAGGACAGCGTGCCATGCAGAACTGGCATGCAAGCAGCTGTCCCCTCACTGCTCATTATGACATGCCAGTCCCACGACCTTAATCAGCGCTTCCACTCTTATGCCTCCCTGATTGTTTGGGACAGAGCCTGGCTCCCCATTGTCAGCTTGGAGAATGCTAAACAAATACCTCATACAATGCAGGGAGGGCTGCACCATCATGAAAAGGCACCAAAAGGACAGAGATTTCAAAAAAATATTTGGTGCGTACAGGACTGTCATGGAGCAAAATCTGAGATTTGGGCCCAAATTAATTTTTTCATTCTGGGATTCATTTTTTCTAATCTCTTCATTCAACTTCCCTGCAATAACACACCTGAAAAGTGCAATTTTTTAATCCCTTGCAGCCTTTGTTAGAGAATGGTTTTGTGTGGGCTTTAGGTTTTGCTTGTCAGGGAAGGGAAGGAGAGTATTCTTGTCTGTTTCTCATGTTCTTGTCCCTTTTCCTTGTTACTAGTCCCTGCTTTTTGCTTGTGGATGGTTTCATTAAAAAAAAAAACTTTTTTCCTGTCCTTTTCTTTGTTCTGAACCTGGTTCCAGTTTTTCCCTCTCTGTCTCTCTCTGACATACTTCCTTTGACCTTTTCCTCTCTTATTCTCTCTCTTTTCTTTGTCCATGTTGGCAGTAGTCTTTATCTTATGGTCTTTTATGAACATTCTGCTTCTTCTCATTTAAACTCTCTGGACCTGATTTGCAGCTGTTGTATACTTCCTACAGCCGTTTACACATGTGCAACACAGGTGTAAAATACTACGATTTTCATTTATGCTGCTTGTAAATGTCAGCAAAGGAGAAAGCAGAACCTGTCCTTCACGGAGTGAATCAGTAGACTTTCAGGAGCATCAGATACATATGAGCAAAGTCTGTGTTACTCACCAATTACCCCTATTGCTTGCCTGATTTCTCACAAACCCTTATGCTGTTGCTTAACCCTCCAGATCTTCATTGTTCTCAACAGCTCCTTTAATCCAGATTTTCTTTAAAATAAGAGGCTGTTTCACTTTGATTTTGGGGATTTTTTTTTACATTTTTTTTTTTACAGTTTCCAGACCCTTGGAACCTGTGCTAAAAATACCCACATGGACTCAGGTATCTGCATGACGAGTTTACCCTCTCAAGCCACAAGCAGCACAAGTGCGATTGGAGATAGTAAGAGAAACCATACACATATATATTCATTTAATGAACAAAGCTACATTGCATTTTGCTCATTCTAGAGATTTCTCAATTCATGGAAACACCTGATGACCTTGCAGGATCGGGGGTTTTGGTGACATTCAGACCTTGGGGTCAGATGTACTCCAAAAAATCTCCCTCCTTTTTAACTTCCAAACCACTTTAAAAATAAATAATTACAGCAGGAAGGAAAAGCTGAACATTTAAGGGACAAAAGTCCAGCATCAGATTGTTTTGAGTGCTAGTACCAGCCTTGCTCTTCCATTGCCACTCCTGCTCAAGGTGTGTCACAACAGCAGAAAGGCAAGCTCTTTGGGAGGGTTCAGGTATGTGGCACCCCACTCTCTGCTTTGACTCTGGCTACAAAACAGCTCAAAATATCTCAGTAAATAAACCCAACCGCCCTTGAGAAACCTTATCTAACATGTTTTTAACCCTTTTTGCCACCATTTCATTGTCAAGCAGTATCATCCCTTCAGATATTTAGCTGTTGCACGTTTCACCGCAGGCTGCTTTGTGAAGCCGCTCATTCCCATGTGTGTCCCTGTGATAAATTTTATCAGTGCTCAGCTAGAGGGTTTTCAACCAGGCAGCTGCACAGTGGCTTTTTATCTGCTATGGCATGCCTCAACCAAAATGCAGTTTTTAAATTTTTTTTTTTTTAATTAACCTTATTTAAATTGGGGCATTTATGTCTCTAGATGTGGACTCAGCAGTTTGTGCTCCCAGATGAAGCTTACGTGGAAACAGGGAGCCTGACCATGAAATAAGAATATAACTGAGATAAAAGAAACAACAAATCATAATTAAAAACTATTAGCAGCTCTCTGCTTCTAAACACCAAAAATGTGATATCTGCTTTCTCACTTGTCTCTCCAGTTGCACTTATATACACAGCTGTCTGAAGTGGCAACGACATAGTTTTCTCTACATTTTAATTTACTCATTTTAAGTAAAAACTGCTGTCAGTAACGCCTTCATTTAATAGAACTGCCTAAAAGCTACTGAGGAAATTCAAAACTGAAAGACATTTTTGTCTGTAATCGATGATAGCTTAATATCTACATTTCTGTCCTGTGTTTACCTTTTTTTTACATCTTTATTTGAATTTGATTTTTAATACTTCTTTAGAAGCTTTCCAATCTATGGCACTAGTCAATATATATTTAGTGTTTCTTCAGTGTTCTTCATTCATTCGGTTTTGGAGTTCATAAATAAAAATATCTTCCTGCAAAGCTCCCTGAGTTTTCTCTGCCAATAGAGGTATTTTAGACAGGATGAATAAGAACATATACTAGGTTTCCAGTGTCCATAAGAAAATTTTAAAGATCACCTACAGGATTAATTTCACTTTTTAAAACTACTTTAGTTTTTTTCCACAAGGAAATAATTCAGTTATTTTTTTTTCCAAGTCTCTTTTCTTAAAATTTATCATCCAAGAAAGTATATGGCAAGTAAGATTTTGCCAGGTATTCATGTGTCCTCTGGATTTTAAGGCAATGTTTATATAATAAACTCATCACAAAGGAAGCAGCTGTTTAAATAACACCAATTTATTTCTGAGTTGGCATTATCCAAATGAATGAGTTGATAGTGTTGATCTTCCATCAAATTTATGAGGGGGTCTTGGGGTTTTGGTTTTTTTTTCTTTTGTTTTGTTTTTGGTTTTTGTTGATGTTCTTATTATTTGCTGAACTGGATTTTTAAATTGGATTCCTCAACTGCCAACTTTGTTCACCTAAGAGCTGCTGTGGCTCTGAGGTAGTATACCAAAATATATAATCTTCAGGTACCAATATGCCTGTATGTGTATGCATAAACATACTTAACTCAATAAATATTCCTCTAAAACATCTCAATATTTAGCCTAACCTGGATATGTATTTACCCAGTCTACCTCCCATGTTTATCTAAGTAATTAGAAATTTCTCTTGGGCAAACAGTGTAGGTTTTATACCCTTCCATGGCAGTTTTTGTAAGTTTGCTTTTAGAAGGAAAAGATTGTTTTGGTTTCTTATCCTATTAATTTTCTTTTTTTTTAATATAAAATTTTCCTCCTTGTCCATCAAGGGAAACCAGATAAATAAACGAAAAAATATTCCCACTGTCCAGATGGTTTTGGACCAGCATTCAGGAAGGGATTTCAAAGTGGCCCTACTGACTAAAGGCTTGTATTTAGATTCCCTGCTGAAGCAGGAGATGCAGTGATCACTGTTGCTAGTGGGCAGGAAATAACCTACAAGCATTATAGTAGTAACAATAGAAGAAAATTAAAAATTAGGAGTCTTGGTGAAAAATACAAAAAGGATATATTTTTAAAATTTCAGTTCACTTGTTTAGGGATAGATTCTTTAGAAACAAAATCTTAGCTGATTCAACTGACTTTTGATGTATGGTATCCTGGAGTCATCTTTACTTTCCTATCTAGTGAAAGTAAGGCCATACCCCATGGTGATGAACAAAACCTAAACAAAACAAAGTATCTCTAAACTAGTAACAGATTGAACAAATAGAATGTGGAGGCTTGCTGTTCAAAATATGTTTCAGCAGGACTTGTGGGGAAATGTGAACTTATATAGTAATGAACTCATGGTACAAAAGCGGGACTTACCACAATTCAATCTCCAAACAATAGCATTTTTGTGGGCTTGATTCTCAGAGCTGCTGGGCACTTTAAACAATTTCCTTTTGACTTCTAGGGAAGAATAAAATAGTCGATGCTTCACAGGACTAAGCCACATGTTTAAAGTGAGTACACAAGAGGCAGCCAGGAGATCTAGACAGAAATGCTGGCTGCACCTTGTTAGCCACAGCAAGACTTGGATATTAGACCTTGAGTGCTAAACTTGTGAGCTTGGAGAACTGAAAGTATTCATGGAAACCAGCCTGGAAACCTTCCCTGAGTCCACCTTCAGTTGCCACCAACTTAGATTATGCAAGTACTTTAATACTCTGAATAATTATGGACAATTAGGGAATATGAGCCAAATCTGAAACCTTTGCTTATTCTGTTCATCAATAAAATGCTCAACGAGTCTCAATGGAAAAAAACAGGGCAATCTGTACCTTACAACACCTTTCTTTGTTTGTACTCTTTGGCAATGATTTTTTTAATAAGCTTGAGCCTATCAACCTTTGTAAATTGTAGTAGGAAAGGATTAAATGTTCCTTATCACTGGCCTTAGGGGAGAAAACAAAATTTGTATAGATATAACTTGTAAAGTCTTCAAAGTAGGCACTGAAAACTGTGTTCCCTTTTTTTGTGTTCAGCATCTAAAAGGTGCGGTATCTATGAGCTGGAAAGGAGTATATCATGAATTTGTGAGCCTATCACCTAATTCAGCCCTCAGTTATGCTGTCTTTCCTCTGGAAATCAGTAAGAACTCTGCAGTTGCCAAAATCCGAGCAGTATTATCTTAATATTGTAAATATAATCTGACATTGACTCAGTGATCATTATGGGTCCTTTCCAACTTGAGCTGTTGTATGATTCCATGTCCTCTATGAATATTATTATGATAATGGTGATAAGGATGCTGATGATGATGCTAATCCGTAATCTTGTTGTTGTTGATGAAACGCAGCAAGATTTTTGTCTTTACATGAAATATGTAAAACATGAAAAACACATATATTTCTGAGCAGAATTTTGTCATTCAGAAAACAGTAGGATGATATGAATGATAAGAAAGTTATGAACTGTAGTAATAAATGACAATAATAAATAATAAATTATAAATGTAGTAATAATTAATAAATAATAAATGTAGTAATAAATGACAGGCACATATGAGTCCTACTTTCAGAAATATTGTGAGATTTAGTCCCCTGATGTTGGTAAACTATTTGTGTGATCCTTGAGTGTCAGAGACAAAGGAATGCAAAATATTGTAGTTGAATGGCAGATATGGCTGAAATGCAGAACAAAAAAACCACAGAGGATTTGTCCTATAATTGCCGCTCAATGAGCATTCATCTATTTGTGGAATATTTATATTTTTCTTATTAATATACATATGGGAGATTTCTCCTAGAGCAGTTCTTCGCAAACCATGTACAGCCTGTGATTTCTAGTGCTTAGAAAAACATCAGAGAACAAAATTACAATACATTGAATTAATGGCTTTTGATAAAATTTTTCTAGCAATGCGGCACAAGTACATACAATATCTCTGATGCATCCTCTTAAAAAGTAGCAGTATATTATATACAAATGCAGCTGTGTTTGGAGCCCCTTCTGAGCTGCATATGAAGTCTATAAAGCAACCATCTTTCACGTCTTGAAAATTACAATGCTAATTAAAAACTGCCTGGTTGATTCCTGGTTGTATTAATAAATGAGGTAGAGTTTATTCCACTGAAATGGTTTTCTGGGAGATGGCATACATGCTTTTTGCACAACAGGATCCACATAGAAGACTCTGAAGTTATTGTCTATCTTTCCAATACTTTGTTCTTACTTCCAAGGTTTTCTTTCCAGTTCAGGACCTTGCAACTTCTAAAACTTTTCAGCAGCATTTTAAAGATACACATATAGATACCAGATTGTCTGCCATGCTATATCCTGTGTTGAAACTGATGATATATGGATGAGAAGAGATACAGGTAATACCTAAAACACATATGGTCAACATACATTGTATTCATAGGAAATAAAAATTCAAAATTCAGTAAAACACACTTGCCTTTTGAATCTGTTGGCTTAAACTGCACGCTCTCCCTCATCAAAAATATAACATAATCCTTTTTACCTGTATTTTTCTCACTGCAAACAATGAAGGATACAAATCATTTTAAGAAGTGACAGAACACGGGAACTGGTGCTCAGTGGTATGATTGTGAAAAGTATTTATTAGGTGTCTCATCACTCCATCCTAACTAGACAGATCCAGTCCTCAGAAAGGTACCTACACTCACCAGCACTGACTAGATGGGATGTGAGATCTCACAGGTTTGCCAAACCACAGAATCTTGTGATGTCACGGTTTAAGAGAACCATCACGTTTCCATTCCGTCCACTATCCATTCAGTTCGCAGTGTGCCCATTCCATTGTGTAAACCTTACAATTGCTTTTCATAAACTGGTGTAAATTTTTATATAACTCCTGATATACTAGTCAAAAGTCCTACCAATTTTTTAATAGCATTTTATTCAAAGCAGCAGTATTTGAAAGAATGAGTTTTGAATACATCCTCAGATTTTGATCACTCTGACTAACACACCAAGTGGCAGTGTTCTTCTGTTTGTTCTTCTTTCACCAATGCATGGAAATGGAGGAGCATGGAGATTAGGAAACCTAATTTTCGCACAGAAGTAAATATGAAGTGACCATCTACCTCAATTAAACTACTAAGATATCTTCTGCCTGATAATTTGGATCGCAATCATACTTTCTGAACTAAAAATCACCCACTGTGACCATATGAGCTCATCTTTGAGAGTCTAAACCATGACCACATGTGTAAACTACCATCAAGCTGATGGTGAAGGTAAAAAATATCATGACTATAATGTCTGCAATAATTGATATTTGTGGGAGATAAAAACTGTGTTTCTAAGTTAGAGTTTGCAAAGTTCACCCTAAAAAATGTGCATAACACTGCTTCATCATGTGGAGAAGGTTCACTCACATTTTGCACATGTGTTTGCTTGCACATTTGTTTTGTTAAACATGTATAGCAAGATAAAGCTCATCTGTAAGACAAACAGCTGCTTTTGTCTTAAATCATCCCTGATCTCTCTGAATACATTCCTCTTGTTTGAAGGCTGTTCCCTCTTCAGATCCATATCTGTAACATTTCAGTGAATGAAATTAACTTTTCCAGTGCAGCAGGGTAGGCTGAATTTCATTCTCCTTGCCTTTATGTCCATGAAAGCAATTTATGTCAAACACAAGTTGTATACTACTATGGCCACTGCATTTGTCAAGACAATGGGGTGGACACTCAGACCTCATTGGGTCTTTCAACGCCTTGCAGATCATGTCTCAGTCCAGGAAAATGTAAACAATCCCAAAGCAGAAGGCATCATCACCACCATTGGTGGTGGTGGTAGGTATGTACCTCCAAACATGCCAATCATAGAACATGTTAGAAGGCACAGTTCAGATACTAGAGACCAGGTTCTCCAAAATGGGGTATTTTAAGTGAATCTTGGGATCTGGTTGCAATTTACAGAAGAGATCAATCTGTTCACTGTAGGATTGAAGGAGTGTGGATGAGGAATAGAGCTCTGAGAAACAGAGTGAATACTTACAGTGACACATAGATGACAGAGAGCTAGAATAGGTAATAAGTGGAACTTTACAATGATAATATTTTTCCTGAATTTGTATTAAACATGCTAAGAAACCTAGTGATAATTTCCTTCTTTTAATTTTTGCACAGAGTACCTCTCTCTGTACATACCTCTCTGTACAGAAATTTTTGACTGCAAGGATTTTATCAGCAAAGGTTTTGAATGCCACAGCTCGAAACAGTCACTGTCTCTCGGTATGAAGGATGAAGGCAAGCTGCAAAACCACATGGACAGTTTTTCGAGCTAAATCTTGCATTTTGATAGAGCTCATACCTGTCTATAGTAAAGGTAATCAGACAGACAATCCATTCCTAGTGATCTCTGGCTCACAGAGATTCAGAATTCATTTGAGATTTCAGGCCCCTGCTGTGATCACTGAATTTGATTGCTACCAACTAATGATTTGTAGTTTGCCAGTCAGTACCATTTCAATCTGGAGAACACTATTTTGGGTTGTTCTGTTTGATGTTTTGGTTTGGCTTTCCTCTCTGTGTTTCCAATGGAGCTAAAGTTAACAAAATTAAACTTTATTTAACTGCTTCTGTTTGCCAAGACAAGATATCTCAGTGCACCAAATCCCCAGCACCTTCATACCGGAATCTGGTATGACATGCCACTGACACTGTGAAGTTAGCATTAAAATATTGGATTTTTTTTTTTTATGAGACATGTTTTAACCAGACAGATTTTGTAACAACATATTTTTGTAACTATTTTTGAATAACAAAAAAATAGTTGTTGAAGATCTTTAGTATTTAGACTATCAGAGATTTTCCATAGCATTAGTAAAAGTAGACCAAGGTTTAGGCCTTTACCCTATGAATTCCAGGATTTCTACTACTACTGTACATAGCCTGTGTGTCATTGAAATATTCCTCTTCTCTTTCCAAGAGTGAAAACCAAACATAGAGTTCTGAAAAGCCAGCTATGTGAACTCTGAACCATATGACCCAAGCAAAACATCTGCAACACAAGGCAATATTTATTTTTCCTTCTCTCATAATCTTCAATCATTCTGTTCACCAGAAATTTCCAAATATAGAATTATTTCCTCTAGCACCCACTTCCTTTTGTCCAGCAAGACAAACTTGTGTCCCTGTGGCAACATTAATGAGAAATGCAATCTTGGTATGTGATTGTCCCTACCTCATTCTTATTCTGGTTTTTTTTATCTTGCCATCCATACACACTCTGGTATTCCACTAAGTCATTGACAGAGCAATTAAAACACTTTTGGATTGGGTGAAAAATAACCCGTTTGGGTGAAAATCTGAAAATGTGCTCGTTGGTGCAGTACCTCTGCCTGATGTTTGATCTCTGCAAGCATGTTTATGAAGAAGAGCCAAATTACTTACTAATCAGCTGGAGAGCTCTGGTTTACAGATGCCCTACTCGAGGCAATTAAAGGTGAGCAAATCCTTGCCTAAGAGAGCAAATATCTTGAGCTCAGCTCCCAAAAAAACAGGATGTGTAATGTCATTTTAGTTTCTTGCGACTACGGAGCCCTTGGTTGAATCTAGTGTGGAATTTTGTGAATTCCTCTACAGAGAGAGAAAAAGTGACAAAGAGGGAAACATGTCTCTCCTTTCTAGAAACAAATCCATTCCCTTTCATGTCACTGCTTTGCCTCCCTCTTTCTCTAACATGCTCAGGACATACTTCCACAAGATTCATATCCTCCTTCTAACATGGGGTGCCAAAAGACCTTTCCTCTCCACGCAGGCTATGAAGAGAAGTGAGGTTCTTCAACATCACCCTTAACAGAGCTCTTCTGCATCTTCCTCAACCCTTAGTGCCTGCTGTGGCTTTGAGTGTCCTCAATGCCCCACACAGAAGCACCAGTGAAAGGAAGGCATACAGGACTTTTTTTTTTTAGGTATCTAAATTTTAAAAAAATTAATTTGAAAATTAGACATTCCTTTAAAACTAAAAGAAAATGTGATGTTTGGGCTGATCTATTTTAGTTCATTATTTAATGACATTTAAAATTGTTTTCTAACATTGACTACTACAGTACAATGGAGAAAGAAGAACGACAAATGTTTTGTGGAAGCATAAAAATATCAAACAAGGCAAATATTGTGTTAAGCTAACTACTCACTTCAAAAAGATATGAATTAATGTAACAGTTTGGGAGGTGGGAACCCTCAGGCTTTTTTTTTCTACAATGTGATCCCTTTCATCTGCGAGTCTAGTCTCAGAGACTGGGTGTTTCCTCCATCTCTTTCCTGACAGGGTTAAGTTCTAATAAAATGATTCTAGTGTATCTCAATAGAGAAATTCAGTTGTTTGTCTTGACATGTTCTAAATGATTGTCTGAGTTCAAGAAAAAAAAGAGCATGGTTTTTCTTTTTTTAAATCGGATGATTGCAGGGAGCTGATTTGAAGCACAAGCACTGCAACAGTCAAATCAGCCCAAACTCTGACTCAACATCCACTTACTGACAAAGTGGCTGTTTCTGTGCTCTAAGGTCAGGAAGCATTTTTAAGTCAGAAGTTTATAACAAAAAAGCATTTTTAATAAAGTGACATAAAAATTGACACAACAAGAAGGAAGGAAATTAAGTAGAGAGTGACCGGTGTATCCCAGGTGTCCCAGGCTGCTAACTGCAGTGGCCCACTAGTATTCCAGACAAGAGAATTCATGTCTCTTATATACTCATTTGCACTCTCCGCTAAAATGGATAATGTGATTTTCCTGAAATTCAAACTGTTTAACAAACAAAAGACCCAATATTCCTTGAAAGTTACATGTTACCAGTTATTCTTTGTCACTGGAAACAATTCTGGGTGTTAGACGGCTTGACAATTTTTGGCTCCTGCTGTCACAGGTGATAGCTAATGGATTATGCTGGTGGGAAGACCACTTTTCACAAATGTCAGATTTTTTTGACCATGATGCTTTCAGCTAGAAAAAAATTTCTTCCCTGCTTAGAACTTTAAATACTACCAGAAAATAAAATACAGAGTGAAAGCTTTGGAGAAAGTTTCCTTTGTTAACTGATACAGAATTTAGTATAAGAGAACATCAGAAAAGATTTAAATATATACTTTAAAAATAACAAAGAATAACTTGAATGTGAAAATTACAAATGCGTGCCTTGAAAGCTATCTACCGAGTTCAAAACTTTATGTTCTTTCTTGAAATGTGGTTGCTGGACTTTGATAAGAGAAGTCACAAGGGGTCTTTCTACAAATAAGATACCTTTGCATTAACAATTTATTGAGTCAAGACCTTTCCATCACAAACAAGAGTCTATTTGCTGTACCTGTTGGAATCCGAAAGAATAATGCAGGTGATGCCTTTGAAACTGAAATGTGCTTATTAACACCATCTCACAAAGCCCCTGAGTGCTGTTAGTGAGAAATGACAGTGTATGGCTCAACTGCACATACTTCACTGCTGTGAAATTGCTCAGTATAAATATATCAGGTAAAATGGGCACCCAGCTAAGTGAATTCTTTGATTTGATTGGACTTTCACTATCTGTTATTTCTGAGGCTTTTTGCATCATGATCCAAAGCTTATTAAATTCAGCAGAAATGCTGCTGAAATTTTCATCCAGCCTCAGGAGCCAATGAAAATGAAGAGCACCAAACACATATATGAGTTCTCATCCAAATAATAGTACAGTAAATTACACTAACTGATCTTTTCAATTACCTATCTAATTTGGCAAGAGGATTGATTACTATTTGCTTTTAAGATAAATCTCCTCTGCAAATGGTCAGCAACCATTTGATTAATCCTTTTCTGAGAAGAAAAATAATAGTTATCCATTTTCACAATTGCAATTAGTCAAAATTCTGGGGACTTGCAGATTATCCCAGCTTGGAAGACAATCACTGTGATTCTTGGCAAACAGCTTACACTCTGGATTCCTCCTAGATTAATAGAAGTGAAACAAGAGACTTTGCTTAAAAGTGTAGACTCCATCTTAAGACAGAATCTAGCCCAAAAGCTTCCACTGCACCTGGAATGGTACAATACCACCATGACCAGGCCATGTAATATCTTTCTGGTGATTTTTGTTGTTTCTGTAGTCTCTATGCTGAAAATCAAGAAAAGTAGACCATTTTTTCCCAGCAGGGTCAGAGAAATAATACATAGCATCACTTATCGGTCAACTTTGGAACTAACAAAAATACATTAACTCTGGCAAATATCGTTATGGTGGTTTCTTGGGTTTATTGGGCCATTCTGGATCTGAGAAATATCTTCATTTATTCTCTTTCTCACTCATTGACATTTTTTGGCTTTCACAAAAAAATAAAAAAAAAAAGGGGAAAAACCCACACCTCTGGAAACATTGACATTTTTGTTCAATGTAAATTCTTGTTTTCTATCAAGCCCTTGTCCTCCATCATTTGAAATGAGATCTTTCAGGACTACATACTAAATTACATTCTAGACTTAAAGAACTTTTGAAAAGTTTGCATTGGCTACTGCCTTGTTAAAAAAATGCACACACAAAAAAACCCCTAAACAAACAAACAGAAAAGAAAAAGAAAAAAAAAGGAAAAAAACCACAAAAAAACAACAGAGTAAAAAAATCTTTAAAGAACAATAAAAGAACAATTTCTAAGCACTGTTTTGAAATGTGCAAATAGTGCTGTCAGTAGGTAAGGGTTTTTTTTTTCATTTTGAACATTTACATTTTCCAACTGCAGTTTTCCAGCTGCAGTTTTAGAATATTTCACTGTATGCTGCTATCAATCATCCTTAACCTAGAAATGTACTGTACATTAGTAATGCTTAATTGGCATATTTAAAGTAAATAGGTACTTAGTTTTGCCATAAAATCTTTGGGAAAAATTTTATAATACCACATGGCATTGTTTGTTCCAAAAGCAAATAGTCGAGTTCTGACTGTTAACTCTGCTGGGAGACAACTATGAGTATTGAAATACCTGTCTTGCCATACAGGCTACCACACAGTTAAATACAGGTCGTTGTGATATTGCCTGACAATTAAATAAATATGTCTCCTATTGTATGGTGTCACCTTATTTGGGAATTAAGAAGAAAAGGTTAGATTAAAGGAAAAATAGTAATTGAACAATCTTTGACATGACAATCTTTGACATGACAGTGAAAAAGAGAAAATAAACATTTCTAAAAATCAGAAATTAAAAACAAAAACAGAAATGAAAAGAGAGGCAGTAAGAACATCAAGCTGGAGAGCGGGAGGAGGATAACAATGGCATGAGGCCAGATCCTGCTCCCTGTTACACCCAGGCAACATTGCAGGCTGAAACTGCATGGGTGTAACTGAGAGTAGAGCATGCTTCCATATACACTTGTTTATACCAACTCCCAAAGGTCTGTTTCCACATCAGGTATAAACACCATCCTCTCCACATAGAATTTCTTGCATTTTCTTCTGTGCAACTGTAGAGAAGGAAATTTGCTATAAATAAGCAATGTGGAATGAATTTTTAGGAGCTTATAGCCAGTCCACAATTTCTTACTAGACAGATTTTGGCCTGATTCTCCTGTATGATGTCTTGTAGCTGTGCCACAGACTTTTTCTCTCCCTAACAAGTTTCCCTGCCACTCTCATCCATGCTTCCAGATAAAAGAGGAGATGTGAGGCACATGCAGCACTGTGCACTGGCAGTCAGACCGCTGCACGACCAGCAAAATGTGGATGGCACTCTCCCTACTAAAGTGGTACGTGATTCATTTACATTTGCCAGCTGGCTAATAGTAGCCAAATGTTTGTTGCAAAGAGTGAGTGAGAGAGAAAAATAGCCATATCCTTTGGCACACAGAATAATAATAATCCTCCTCCAGAACAGGCTGGCAGTGCTCGAGCCAGAGCCATCTTTCCGACTCTGAGACACTATTAGATTCTCCACCCTTTTCTTCTAAATTCTGCAGCAGATTGTTTGGGCTGGAGAGAGATGGAGACAAGAGGTCCCATCTGGTACCAGTTCCTTATTTCTTTGTAGCTCTATAGTAGCTCCAGGTCTTTTCACAGTTCATTTGGGAGAAAAGGGTAAGTGTTGGGTGAGGGGAAGTGGGGGTCCCAGGGATTCTACAGGCTAGTCATATTTTTATTTTCGTCTGCATTTCCTTTTTTCCCTTTCCCTCCCGATTGACAGGAGTTAACAGGCATCTGCTCTCCTGCATTTGCAGCTCTGTAGTGCAGACCTGTCAATAGTTTCCGCACTTGCTGAGATTATTTTATGGGCAAGACATTCTACAGGGCTAGACAGAGCTAGTGTGAAAAATAACTTTTACATTGTTTTTTTTTCCACACCCTCCCCCCCCATGACTGTGTGCCTTGTTTTTCTTCATAAGAGCTAGAACAAAACTTTTCATTCTTTTCTATTTCTAAGCATGACTTTTCCAACAATTTGCCTTCACAGAGGACTAACTGCATGTCTCCAACACCTTAATTCCAGACACAGATTCTGCCAAATGACAGTCAATTTCTCCTGCTTTGTTGGATGAGAGCAGTTTTTGTTCTGTAGGTCTGTGTTTCAATACCATGTGTTACCCCACAGACAGAGATGATGAAGTAGACTTGTAACATGCCCATATAAATACTCATTGGCTTCTTCATCCCTCTCTGTTCAAGCACTGACATTCACTGGGTGAATCCAGAGCCTCAGTAACACTGAGTCCTGTCACTGCAATTTGTCAAGAAATGTCAGCAGAGTGAAAAACCCTTCCTGAGGTTTTTCACTGCTCTGGTTTAGACAGTGAGATGTGGGCTTGCAGGCTCTGCTGGGAAGGCAAGAGCCAAACACCATTATCTCAGATTTCACAGGCGAATTTGCAGACATTGCTAGATGCAGACGACTTTCTACACTCAACAGTCTCTTTTTTCATTATTTCCCCATTTCAATGAGCTGAGAGTGTCTTGCTGTTCAGAGGAAGATGCTAGGCACAGACTGTGAATTAGCAGGACTGAATGGAAGATTACTTGTTGGGCTAAAGATGTTGAATTTGGCTTGTAGTCCCGTCCCCAGACCGAACAGCAGGAAGGGAGAAAGTCTTGACTGTTCTACAGACTGCTTCTTGGAGGTTTTTTTGGGTTTTTTTTCCTTAAAATTTCTTTCTGTGGGGGGAAAAGATGGTCAGAACCTATCTAATACAGCAGTGTTTAATTACAGCAAGGCATAACTTTGGTCTGATTTCTTCGTCAGTTAATATTGTGCACTAATTATTCATGGAGGTCCTGAGACATCACTTAGATACATTTAAATTAAAAGATGAAAGGCTGACAGCTTACTTTATGAACAGGAAATCTAAAACTTTATCATTCTCTCACAACTGTATCCTTGAAAAGTAGAGGTTTAATTATTTATGAGCTCTATAACAAATATTTTGGAAGAGCAATCCATTGCTGCAGGAAGGAAGGAAATAGAAACAAAATAAACAGAATTATGTTACAATTAAAGGAACTAATCTGAAAGATTCTGACTGCATTCTGAGTAAAACTGAAAGCCCTAAGGGTTTATTGGATTGGACAGGATTTGAAGTTGTTTACCGTGCTGAAAGATCAGAGTCCAAAAACACACAAAAGCTATTTTTTTTTTAACCTGAGTTGGAAAAAGTTTACATTGGACCCATAGTAATTTCCCTTTAACCCAGTGTTCAGCTGCATGTATGACTGCCTGAAAGAGGGAATACAATGCTGACTCAAAATTCAGATTTTCAACTCCATGCTTTACTATATTTTTGGCTATAAAATATCTGAAAAAAAAAATAAGATCTTTATTGTAGTTTTAATTTGCAGAATGCAAGTGAATACACCTTATCAAAACCTTGGAGGGCAGTAGGAGAACCAATAAGTCCCTTGATTAAATTTAGGATGCGTATACCTTGACTCATAGCTAGATTTGCCCTGTTGATTCACTAGCACTGATTTGTACACGGTTTTAGTGCTGATATTTAATTCTGAACTTAAATGTCAATTAAATGATCACTGTCCATCCAGTAGTTATATTTTGATTATTAAATTGTAATACATTATGAATACTAAAAAACTAGGAACATAAATACTATACAAATGGTAAGAGGAAGTGGAGGTGAGAAGTGAATGAATCTATATTTGTCTCCCAAGCCAGTTGCTCTCTGATTTGTAGGCACTTTTCCCATATGCCTAATATTCCACAGAACATACCCAATCTAATATATCTGAAAATATTTCTGAAGTGAGAAGGCTAGTTATTGATTACTGAGTCTGTTCTAATGCTGTAACCCACTGAGACAAAACATTGCTGGGAAGTAATAAGAGCTAGAGGGCACCTGACTTTTGCAGGGAACAGTGGAAAAGCACAACTTCTGCTGCTATCTGATTTAAATTGACCACTTAAAAACAAGGTTTTGAATGTGGCTTTTTGGGAGGAAGTGTGAAAGAGCTCTGGGGAGAGCAGGAAAGGTGAAAAGCAAGTATAAATAACTCTAATGCTCAAAGAGAGTGAATATCTTGTAATTGCATGATAAATATAAATAATTTGAAATAATTTCATTATAGCTGAAGAATTATTTTCTGCAAACATGTACCAGATCAGATAAAACTACACTGAGATATTTCACTTCAAATAAAACTTTATGAAGAGAAGCTTTTTGGAGAAAATTCTTCTTATTTTGATCAACCTGTATTCATACACCCACCTTATTGCCTCCCAAAATTGGTGAAGAGTAAAAATTATTCTTTCTTTTGCAAAAATACATTTTTTATTGAAAGAGGTATGTTTGTACAAATTGACATAAAATACTGATATCGAAACAAACAGTTAACATGGAATGTTTTGATGTAGCTGTTGGAAATTTTCAAAACCTATTCAGATCAAAAGAAACATTTGTTCTGCTACAGAAATTTGTTACCATGAAGCTGGTCCTTTTAATAATACTTAATATCTACAGCCCTTTTATTTTTCCACCGCTCACTCTCACTCTGGACGGTACATGTTCAATACCTTGAAACACCCAGCAATGTGAAGAATGCCAAAGTAGGCTAAATTGCAGAAAAGGACACTCACAGGAGGAATATGAGGCAGGAGTACAATTGTCTAAACTTCTCCTAATTGCTCAGCAGATAGCTGAGAGCTATATTTCAGTGCGCACAGACACATTTTAGCTCTAGCACATCTGGCCTCTTCTTGCCTTTAGCCTCTGTCAGGAAGATTTGCTAACTGTATCCTATGGGAAAAGTCATATGAGTTTGACTCAACTCCAGCTCTGACAACTGGGATTCCCTGCAGTCACAACTCCTGTCACTCAAGTCCAGTGCTCTGTCTGCCCTAAAGAAAAGATTCACATTGTGCAGAAGTATGAAAATTGCTGACTGATTATGTTTGAACCTTAAATGGTACCCAGAGAGCCAGTTAGAAATTTAAAGTGGGTGTTAAAGCATATTTAAAAGGCATGTGCATTAATTCTATTATTTCAGATGGACAACTGAAGGTAGAAAGGAAAAACAGGTCTCCAGCAATGGAGAGCAAATCTTCAAATCTTAATTACATTTTCTAGACAATGTCTTATTTAGGTCTGTGTTTGGAATGGCTATTAATACCATTGTGCTGATGAAACACCATGGAGACATATTGGACTAAGATAGTACTTATGGTTGCCACTCTGTGTAGTGATGGACAGACAATTGAAATTTAATGAAAGTTTATCATTAGCATTTTACTTTAGGTGGAATCCATTTCACCTCTAGGAATGGTCCATGAAGTAGTTTCCAGAGATGTAATGTCAGCCTTTCTCTGTCTTTCTCTAAAATACTCAACATTTTGCTCCAGTGCAGTGGTCACCAGGAGCTCCCTAAACAGCAGTTAGTTCATAGGCTTAATATTTTCCTTTTTTTTTTTTTGTGCAGCAATCTTTTAATCCTTTTCAAGTAATTAGGTAACTGTATGCATCCTTTCTAGACAAAACAAGGTTAGGGTGTGCTGTTGGGTTTTTTTAAGCCGATAGTAGGAATGTGCTCAGAATTTTTCTGCAGCTATAACCAGACACCTCTATTTACTATATGTTTTACTCCCTGATTTGTATAATGCATAGGTTTTCAGATCTTTCCAGGCTTCAGTTGTGTAACATCAGTCCTTAAGTGACTCTACAGTAGTGTCTGGTGCAGCTGTTAGGATCATTAGGATTTCAAATATATTTCCAAATTAAAGCAAGAAAAAGATTTAAAGAGAAAAGAACTCTTGGCCTAATTAAGAAGAGTGAACTAGATTTAATGATGAACAATTTATTGGCAGTTAATAGAGCTCATACATGGTAGCCAGGAGCTAGATAATTTATCATTAAAAAGAATCTCCGTTACATATAAAATCCCTTCTCTCTTGATACAGTTAGTAACTGCACTTCACAATTACCATTTTTATAAGCCTGACTCACTGGCAAATGAAGCTGTATTTCACAGAGTAGCAGCAAAACTTGTAGGTGCTGTGAATATTTAAATATGCAGGATTCAAGTTCTTTGTCAAGAAGTTTATTTCCTCTTCAGTAAATGACCCGTTGCAATCATGACCCTGATTTTCAAAGCTTCATAGCCCAGCCTCTAGTTACCTTATTATGCATCTGGAAAAGTCCTTAAAATGCTTCTGGTTAATGCAGACAATAAAGTACATGGTAGGAAAGTGCTTTGTAGGAAATATGCCCCAGATATTTCAGCACCCTGGGCTTGCACAAGAGGCAAACTTCTGCTCTCATGATCAAAGTGACCACCTCCACCAGGCTGGTGGGAATGGTGCTTGTGTCATTCAGGATAGGTTATGACAAGAATTAATTTGTCTTCCTCTTTTGCCTTTAGGATTCAGAAGTGAATGAATCTGTGCTCCACACATTGGCTGTTAAGATGTGAAGATGTATCAGTGTCGCTGAGTCCACACCTCTGAGGCTGCCTGTGGGCAACCATGAAGAACCAGACCCGAGACTTTCTTTTTGGTAAATAGCAGCTCTGAATGTAGGACATTTTCCATAATTGTTTCTTCCAGCACTGTTCCCCTCTAGGTAAGGGAGAAGGTAATTTCACTCTGCAATAAGGTAACCTATGTACAGCAGTGTTGAAAGCAGCAATTTTGTCGTATTTGGAGTTTTGGAGGCAATGATGAGGACAGCAGCATAACCCATGTAGTGGGTTGACCCTGAATTGACAGGCAACCTTTTAAACCAATAGCGCTTCTCTAAATTTCCATATTTAAACCGCGCGGGAAGGAGGGATTTGGCCTTCCTTTCTAGCTAGCCTGCTGAAAGGTGGGGGGGTGGCCTCGGCCTCCAGGCCCCAGCAGGCCGGGCCGGGGTCTCTGTCCCCCCCCCCCCCTTTCTCCCAGCCCCCCGGTACGGCCCCTGGG
>VZTI01005926.1:237123-305490 GCA_013397865.1 Struthidea cinerea | reverse complement strand
GGCCGTCTGAGTGGCTTTTTGGGACCGGCAGGACCTTCTCCTCACTATGCTATTGCACCACGCTGAGTCAGCGAGAGCCAGAGGGAGCCCCTGCCTACAGCGAGTGCATTTTGCTCCGAACTGAAGAAGATGCCATGCGGCCAGCAGCGCAGAGAGAGAGAGAGCGGAGGTCTCTCTCCACCGTGGAGCCAAGCGGTATCATGGCGGTTTCGGAGCCCGAGAGAGAAAGTGAGTCACAGCATGTGGGACGGAGCTAAGATGGCTTCAGAGGAGAAGAGAGGGTGGTGCCGCATTATCCACGCGCAGTTTAAAATATCTCTATCATGCCGTGGTAAAGAACTGTAATATCGAACTGTGCATTTCTTTAAACCATTTAAAGTACATGGGGGGATGGACATTTATGTGTAGTCCGTGAAGGCTGTAAAGTGCCCATGTCGGGCCGCTTAAAAGCAAAGAGAAAAAAAGCTTTTAAGAGACTGGGGCAAAAGAAAAACCTTCGTGTTTAGTGCAACATAATTCATCCTTAATAACCCCATATGATGATCTATGGCTTGCAGTGTAAAAGAACTGTGAGATTCGTAGAAGAAATGTACCACACCACAGCTAGTTTGTTTTCCTTCTGTCTTTTAAATCTGTTAATAAACTCAGTAATAGTCTGTAAGTTGTGCCTGCTTCTGTGTTCTCCTAATTTTTATCTCACCAAAATGTAAGCATGTATTAAAATCTAAAGTTAAACCACTACAACCCATCAGCTTGATGAGTAGAGGCATTCTCCTTCTCTCACAGGGAACAGGAGAAGATGGAGTAAGAAAACTGCATTTCCTGATAACAACATCAACTCCTTTTGGACATTGCTCCAGCACTTGAAGCATATGTGAGTCACCTCAAAGTTCACCTCAGCTGGAAAGCCCTGATGATCAGGACATGCAAGACCTGATTTTTGGTTGCTTCTCTGATTCTTTTTGCCCTACTGTTTTCTTCCAAGAAGATCTTTGAGGTCTGTAAGTGCAAATGTGCAATGCCACTGCTCAGTGTTAGTACTCGATGGTGAGAGGGATACAAAATCTAACTGTAAGAAATCGAGGATCAGACTTAGGATTGAGTGGCTTGAGCCATTTTTTAAAGAGAGGGGTTCAAAATTGCAGGAAAGTTCTCATTTAAAAGCTCTCCTGATAGCTGGCTTCTTGCTTGCCCAAAGACTGCAGTCTAGCAAATTCAGTGAGGGTATTCTGGTGCCATTGTCAACCAATGAGAACATTTGCAGAACTTCATCAGAAAGACCAACAGAAGGTGTGAGGAAAGTCCCATTCATACAGAAACAGCCAGATAAAGGCAGTTTTTTCATACCATCTAATGGGAAGAGTGAAACACACTTGCCGAGTACAGGTTTTTGATTCCCAACCTGAACGGAAGGTCATGGATGCAATGGGGTCCGTCTTTGTGGAGACTTTCAGATTTGGGGCACCTGCATTGGCACCTTTTTTTACACAATGCGAGATGAAGACAAGAAGGGCAGAAGTTCTTTTGGCCACCTGAAAGCACTGGACATATCACCTAGAACATTCTTCATAATTTGTATGAACTCACGTTAGCACCTCTTCAAAGAAGCTGTTCAACTGACAGTCTCCTTCATGGAGAAATATCTTTGACCTAAAATCCTGTGACAACTCTTTGAGTATGGTAAGGGATATCTCATCACCGCTGTCACATCTGCAGTACAAAAAAAAAGAGTTCTGGGAGAAGAGCTTAAGTATTCAGGCTCCTAAGCATCTGAAATATCACCTTTCTATCAGCTGTTTGGTATTTATAAGGAGGTTTGCAAGACTAAATTGTATTTTAAACAAATTTTCCATCATTATATTTGAGGAGAAAAATGTTCTTCAAATTAAAAAAATACAATTTTTCTTCATTTAAGTCTTATCTTTAAAAAAATTAGTATTTGCCAACGGGCTGCAAGCTTGTTTTCAAACAGTAACAATTCTAACTTCCTCTGTTATACAGTATTGGCAGAATACATATTTTAAAGGTCTAACATAGTCAGAGATAATTAATCTAGTCAAGGTAATAATGAACAGCTGCATCAATCTACACAGAGATGACTGGTGCAAAAAATGAGGTGAACATGGGTCAGTCACAAAAACAGTCACTTGGAGCAGCAGCCCATAAAAATTCAGATCTTGAGAGACTATCTGAATCTAGAATTTCAAACAGACTGCATCTTCCCCTTTCCTCTAAATTTAAAGATCTCATTCTTTTAATATATAATTTTACAATAATTTATGAAAATGAAGAGCAATGTAGAATGCAATCAATCATTCATACTTCTGAATGGGAACCCAAAAATAGCAATGCTGTTCTGCAACTCTGTCAAGAACTGCTGCTGACATCATGTTCGTCCTGCCATACTGGTGAACTTTTTGTCTCATCAGCAACTAAAATAAACTTTTACTTCACAAACGCTTTACATTTAATTGTGGGTTTCAGCCATTTGCAGGAAGAGAGGGAGAAAATATGATTTGTAAACTTATCACAAGCCTGTGTTCATTCTTTCCTTTGATCCAGTTCAACATTGTCTTCATGGCAATGGAACAAGAAAAGAAATTATAATATTTATAACAAAAGTAACTGAAAAAAAATTAAATGCCAAAAAAATTCAGGTTTCCCTGTCAAAAATGAGAGGTAGAGTTTAAAAAAAAATTATTTCAACATCTTCTCAACCTAGAGATACTGTTTTTGAAAAGTCCAGCATGTTTCATTCTGACATTCTTAAATTGGGATATGTTTCATAGTGAATTCAAAAAGGTCTAAGTAAAATTACTACGTGTTACAATATTTAACATTAAAGCAAACTGTTCGTGAGGGTAGCCAACAGATAAAATATTTCACTAAAAAAAAAAGAGAAAACCTTTTTTTTTTTTCACTTCTTTCTTGAGTTTTTTCCTAGTTCTGTATCAGCCAGAAATTAATTATTTACCCAGTTTCAGATATAACGGTGTTGCACAGATACTTTACTCCTTATAAGTTTCCCAACACAAGTAGAAGGATGCCATAGTGAAATCCTAACTGAGCACAACTTACATAAGGCGTAGGGAAAGGCATGTCCCTATCAGCTGTGCGACAACATCATCTGGCCAGCATCAAGTAAATAAGACAACATAGGGCATTTCCTGATCTCACATGTCCCGGAGAAGTATAATTTGTGGACAGCTGGAACAAGGGTGGATTTTTAGTGCTATTAATGAGACTTTAGTTCAAGCAAGAGATATCGTCTGTACAGAGTGAATGCATGGACCAAGTCCGAAAATAAAGCAATATTTTTCAACAATAGTGCTCTCTGCTTTAACGTGTTCTGTGACTCTGAAGCTAATAAAGATTTTCCACTGGCAGGGAGATGTTTGGAATCAGGCCCTGAATCTGAGTGGAGAAATCAAGTTCTGATCAGTTCAAGACAAAGCAGTCTGCATGAAAAATATTGCACTCCCATTTTGAGAAACACTTTAATCTTTTCACAGTTTGTTTGGACTCACACCATTTTATTTCACTTAAGAAAATCTACCACTGGATAGATGTTACTCAAATAGAGAGAAGTTTATTTTGTTTTGTTTTCCTGAATATTACTATTGATCTTTTCCATTCACAATTTTCAAATCCTTTTGGATGAGTAAATTGCTTTCAACAGTTTAAATTTTCCTGATGTTTCCTCTACTCTACAGAGATTTGGCAGCTCAATTCTTCATTAGATCAGTGTCTTGCCCTAACAGATTTCCAACTTTATATATAAAGTTAATGAATGCCGAAAAAGAAACGCTCACAAAACTGCTTTGTTGATGCTCTCTGTTCTGGAGGTTGATGGAATTAAGATGTGACACAAACTTGCAGTCAAGCTCTACCAAAGTAAGCAAATATATCTGCTTTTGATGAATGGCTTGATGATGTAATTGCAAAGCATTTGTCATTATTTTCAGACAATTCTTACAGAAAAGAAGGCTTGTTTTCTTGGGAAAGGAGAAAATAAGTGTATTCTAATTTTTTAAAAAGTTAGTAGCTAGGTCGAACTTTAAATACAAAGCCCAGGTACATAAAATGGAGTTAGCAGAAAATTTTCTATTAAATACATTGATTTCCTTATAAAATTTTCCAGTTTTCAGAGTCTTCATCAAAAATTCCTGTTATCTAAACATATGAGAAATGAAGACGAGAGCAAAGTAATTGTATTATAGCAGGATCACTGGTAAATTATAGAAAGAAAAAGAAAATCTATTTTGCCAGATTTTGATATGAAATTGTCTATCTCCTACCATTTTCTGAAGGAGCAAAATAACCCTCTGACCAACTGTAACTGCTATATTATCTTCACAGTAAAGACTCCTCATAAAATTGGGAATACATGTAATGATTTGGAGGCAAGAGTGTATATTCAGTCTATTTTTAAAAAGTAGCCTGAAAAATCTTTGCCACCGAGCAAAACAACTGATTCAGAGGTTGTTATGAATCGCCAGCCACAGTTTCTTCTCTAGCACTATCATTAGACATGTGGCACACATGTGACTTGCTGATCTTGGAGAAAATATATTTTGCAACACTCTACAATCACAGAGAAAACTAGACTGCAAGATGGGAAAAGCTATGAAGTAACGGTGCATGGGGTTTGACTATTTGCCCTCAGAAGAGAGTTCTGTTGGAAGCAAGGAGATACTGAAGCTGTCGTATCTGACTGAGCATCTGGTCTGTTTCCTCCATTCTCTTTGTAAGAGTCTGGAAATCTAACATGCTGAGGCAATAAAACCTCTCATTCTATCAGCTTCTGTATAGGAAAGCTGAAACCTTTCAGCATGAAGGAGAGTAATGAGCAGATCAAAGGGTGATCTGTTAGGAACAGGATGGAAATACAAGACATGTATCACACACGTGAAGTCTCTGTGTGTAAACTTTCACTGTACTTCACTGTCATGGGCTGGCCTGCTGCATATTATGGATTCCAGGGAAAGCTTTTGATGTGAATAATTTCTCACAGACTGGTGCACACTGGCCATCTGCTGAAAAAGGAAAAAATAAAAAAGGAATTATATTAATTTATGTACATGCATCAAGAAAATGCAAAGCTCGGACTTGGCAATCACCCACTGCTGATTTCACCCAAATTTTACTGAGTAGATGCACAGAAAGTTGTGCATTCCCTGTTAACTGCAAATTAATGCTTTCAGCGAATGCTTTTTGGACAGTGTCTTGCACAGTAAACAGGCAGGATGAAACAGCTATCTGCCCGAGTAATGTCAAAATAAATGGGAAAGTGAACAGCTCTGGCTTTCACACAGGAATTGGGGCATTTACCAGGAATGATGCATCCTGCCACTCAGTTTTATTCTCAAACTTTTCAGCAGCAGGTCCTGGTCAGTGGTATGAAATACTGAATGTAAAAGAATCATTATGTCTTACTCCACAACCAAAAGGAGATAAGTCAGCAAAACAAGCCCAGTGCAGAAAATTGTGAATATTGCAAAGGACATGTGTCAAAACTTAGCCAACTTTTGAAAGAAGAGCTCAAAATAAATGGCACTTGGAAGTTTCAAGCAAACATTTCTTGTGCAGGCCATCAGCAATCACTTCCCTTATGGAAGCCATTCTATTCTGACACAGCCTTTAAGTGTCAGAACCAGGCATTGAGTCACTGCCAGTACGGATGCCAGTTTATCTCTATGGACAGAACCAGGAGATCATGACTCCTGACTCCACCAGTCACCCAGGGGGTCCATAAGCAACACTGGTTAATATTCTTGGTGAGAAACCTGTTCTTCTCACAAGCAGAAATGTCTCAGGTACCACAGACATGCAATTCCAGACTGTCCTTGTCTAAGTATTTCAAAAACGCAGGGAAAACAACATAATTATATTACCTTTGTTTATTGCTTGCTTGTAAACCTATGCTCCAGCTGATGAAACTGATACACAAGGAATCTCCTTTCATGAATAACTAGCAGTTAGGTTTGTTTGCTCCTTCTTGGGAGCATCACTGAGCTGCATTGCAACTTCATTCAGCTCTCCCCTCCAGTTTGCTGCAGCAGCTGCAAAAAAACTAGCTTCTCATGCTTTCCAAATGCCAACCTTGGATTATGGGCACTTCCACTTTTTTTCTGTAGGTCTTGCGGTTCTTTCACCTTATGTCCATTCAAATGGTAAATAACAATTACATATTTTGGTTTGGGTGCTGTGGATGTTCAAGATGTTCAGGTCATGACTGGATGAGATCATATGAATTCTTTGTATAGCTGAGTAAGCCATCCAGTGGAGACCAAACACAGCTTTGACTCTTCAGTCCAGCCTGGTAATGTTGCAGCTGCATTCTTATTCTCAGAGTTAATGCACATTTTGCATCAGAAAAATGAAAAAATATGCAGCTGGTTCCAGAACTAGCCAATCTCTCAGTTTCCTGTCTGGTCCTCTAATGCCTTGCTCTTTTAGTCTTTTTGGATTTATCAATAAAAACATGTGAAAAAATCATAGCTCTGACCCTACCAGCTACATCTGCTTCCACTAGAACGAAAACTTCTCTAGGAATCAATGAAGCACACACAGAGGGACTAATTAAACCCCTGTGTCGTTTCCTTTGAAACTGTCATACTGCACTTCTTACCAGTGGTGGTGCAGTAATTTTAGCAGAGTTGTGCTTAAGCATAATACAGGGCAGCATGACAGTCATGATGAGATCACACTACATTGAATTGCTAGTTTGAAAACTGAAGACCCGGGACACCAGACAGTCAAGATATTCTTGTGAGTGTATAAGAAATATTGGAGTGCCTGAAGGATATTATAAATTAGTCTTGTGTGTTATGGGAAGAAGCTGAAATCATGAATAATGAAATCAAATAACATGGGGCTCATATGTTTTATACCAACATTAGAACTCCATATTACAAACGAGGCCACCCTGGCTCTGAGCACAGGCCCCAGCTTTTATCTGCTCTCCACTAGTGATGGGAAATCAGCGTCTGCAGACAAGTTACAGAAAGGGGCACGTGGCCAAGGCTTCCTCAAACATTCCTGCAGCTGCTGGTGATTCAAAGATAATATCCTTGTAACTAATAGTCCAGATCCTAAAGCCCTCACAATAGATGAATGTAATAGAAATGCTCTGAAATTATTGCTTGAGACCAAGAAACCCCAAACTTCCTGCAATAATTCACATTAAATTTTACTGTTTATCTACGAAATCCACATAGACCCACATGCCACTTCTGCATTTGAGCTTTTGAGGAATATCTCCATGCTGACTGTGCTCTGTGAGTTTACCACTACTCTATACTCACATCAGCATAACCACAATGTGTTTTTTAATAAATTAAATGTTACAGAGCCAGAAGTAGTCACTTCATTTTTTTTTCTTTCTCTTTCCCCTTTCAGGAGGATTGTTTATAACCATACTGTGCAATATAAACACTGAGAATAGGTCTTTTACTGTCTTCCTCCTTGTGTGAGACTGGAATATCAATGGTTAATCTCTCAAAACAGTCAGACTTTTTCAAAAGCAGTGGATGCTGTGCTGACCGTGCACAAAGCAGCCATGCAGGTGCAAAGGGGTTGCACACCCACCCACCCCAAGGCTACAAGTTGGGGTTTGAGCCAGGTAAGGGGAGAGGCTGATAAGCAGATCCTGAGAGACAGGATAATGCTTTTCATCATGCCACTGTCCTCCCTTCCACAGGCTCAGGTGTCAAAACTTCGCTCCGGAGGACATACTGAGACATTCTAGGTAGGCCTGAGGGTATTCATCCCTTCTGATGGAGCAAAATTGGCTCAGCAACACTGACATGAGAGGCAGTTGTCATGTCTTAGAAGGGACCATGAACCATCAAAGACCCCAGAGTGCACTCGTGATCCACAGTGTTAAATCAGACGCTGTAAAACTCCCTGCCCCAGGGAGTGTACCTGGGCATTCCCACAGAGCCTGACCATGTATTAACCCATTAAACTTTGTGTTTCATGGGCTTCCTCTATCCCCGACAGATCAAGATTGTGACCATCACTTCGACCAACATCTTGTTGCTGGATCCACAGGTGGTGATATCTTTCTACTCTTATCCTTTCTATTTCTTTCTTTTCTGCTTATGAATTTTCTTAAGTGTTATTTTTATGCTTTATATTGTTGCTTTATATTGTTCTAACCAAGATGGCTACATTTTAAAATTTGCTGAGTACCTTATTCTACCTTAATGTTCTAAAGTTTGCAAGTAAAAGTTTGTTACTGAACCTCCTGAGAATCTCGGTGTTTCTCTCATGCACTACCCACAATGAAACAAACAACCTTCCCCTAAACTCACTGTCATAACCAATTTCTGTAACATCAGAACAAATCTGTGGCTATTTTTCTACCTGTTTCTCATGAATCCAGATGCCTCTTGAGGATAATCTGCTTCTATTCATTGCTGTGCTTTAGATTACTTGTTTTACAGTTTTAATCATTAACTTTTACAGGGATCTAGTATACAACGCTGAAAAGTTTTCTTATACCATCAGAAGGTCATGAATTGCAATGTATTAAATACCATCTATAAACTGCTCTCACCTGCTTTGAATGCTCTTAGGACTCCATAAAGAGTAGTCAGTAAATTATTTAACCATGCGCATGAACTGAAAATACCATATACTAAGGATTCAGAAATTTATTTTCGTGAATTTTACTGTGATAGCCAAAAATTATCACATCAGTGTTAAAGGTGCAACCTAAACTATAGAATTCCTAGGATTAACAAACCTGAAAAATTCTATTTTTGAATGCTTAACCAAGTTGCTTTATAATTTTGCCTCAGTTTCCTGCTGTATAAAATGAACTTATCATTTTTTGTGTATACAGGGGCATTCTGAAAGCACTAGACCAGAATTGTTTGAAGTTCTGAGTATCACTCTGCTTCCAGTAAAGTCAGTGACCAATTTCAATGTGAACATACTACTGAGTATATTTGTGTATTCAGCTTTGGAAAATAGAAACTAGTTTTGAAATCCTTATAAGGAGAAAATAATAACTCTGCAATTGTGCAGCCGTGTCTCGGTAGGGTTGGTCAGATCATGGCATAGTATGGAATCCCATTGCAAAGAGCCTTTTGCCAACAGACTTACTGCGCATTGGCCATATCCAAGGTATTTTATAAGCCTGTGCATGGATAACTATGGAATCCAACTGGCCTATCATGGCTTTGCAACAGTCCAAATGTATCTGGCTAAACTGGCAAAGAGAGAGTCAGTAATATCCTAAAAACAAACAAGCTTACTACAATATAAGCTGGTTTATAATTAAAAATAATTATTATTATGCAATTAGTCTCTGTTTGCATTAAATGAATGCAAGATATATGCAGATCTCAAGATATCACCTGAATTATGTAGATAGAGACAAAGAAATGTGAAACTTGTTAAGGGCTCTGTTCTTCTAATGAGAATGCTGTAGAGTATTGAAATATTTTTGGTGTGTTCTTCTAATTCTGGTAGCAAAAATATAGTTTCTTGGCTGAATTCCAAATACATGTAAGTTAGAAAACAGTTGACATGGTGTGTAACTGGACTTGAATTCAGCACAGGACAAAAGAATTCAAATACTTATTTTTAGGTTTGCCATATTAATAAAGTAATAGCACTTTTCAGCATGGACAGGAAATACCTGTGTCATTGAGGACTCCTGTATCAGGACCTAGGCTGCATAAAGAAGACACAGTTTGTTAAAACTACAGTTTTAAATCTTTTTGACACAGCTTCAAAAGGCCAAACTCTGACAGAGCTATTAGCTGCCTACAGCAGAGTTCAATCTTCAGAAGAATTATGCAAATTCCCAATATTCATTCTGTCAAAAATAAATTAAAGAAATATATACAAAAAGACAACAACAGCTCCCAACAATAACTGTAATAATTTTGTTCTAGTTAAGAATTCAACCACTACTGCCAGACACAATAATTTTTACAAAGCAGGGTCAAACCAACAGCTATTTCAGAGATACTACAAGGTGCAAAACAAACAGGAAATGCTGGGTCAGGTAAAAATTCTAAGTTTAAATCCAGCTGCTGGAGAAGTTTATTTTCCTTCTTTACCTCCTACTTCTGGTAGGATGTAAGGAGACATAAGAGACTGGAAAGCTGGAAAGGGCTCCAGACTCTGAAACATAAAACTCGTTGGACAATTGAACAACATGATGTGTGGTTTGCCCCTCACTGAGGGCTGTGGTGCAAACACAGCACCGTAGGGGTAGCAGAGTTAAAGCTAGGAAAGGATGGAAAATTTCTTTAACTCTGTAGGGCTCAATGTGGATGAGCTACAAGGCACGGTCAGTTCCTACAGATGTTGCTAAAAGCCGAAAGTGCTAAGCACCTCCCAGGAAAGCTTAACACCGCAGATTCCATTTTTTCAAGTCAGTTGTAGGTTCTTTCACTGTGCATTGACTAAAAGTATAAATATTTATGAGCTCCAACTCCTAATCATATAAATAAATCAATGTCCTGGGAAATAGAAGGCTTCCTTGTTTTCACTTATGTTTCTTTTTATTTTTTTTAACTGCTGTACATCTATTATCTGACTTTAAATGCATATAATCCTAATAGGAGCAAAGCATGAAGTATTGAGCCCATGCCACTCAAACAAAAGGTAAATTTTCTCTCCCAGGATAAAAGCATTTACCTCAGCTGTTTTATAACACTCGTCTCTGTTTTGTCAAATCACTTTGAAATAATTCCTTCCAAACAAAATCAATTTCTCTTCTCTCATGTTGCCTGCTAGCTGGCTCCAGGTCTAAGAGGCCTTGGGATGCTGTCATCCTACAGACTCTTCTCTGTTTTCAATTCAGACAGTAGCAACTCTTTAAAAGTATCTTGCTCCTAAAAAAATCATATATGTATGATGTGCCCTGATCGATAGAGCACTTATTTTACTTTCAAGTTTCTGCAGCCACACAGAATTCTTCTAATGGTAATTTCACTACTGGGGGGAAAAAACACCCGAGCAAATAAATCACCAACACATACACATTTCTTTCAGCGAGAAAATATGTGATTTTCCATTTACAAGGATTACCTGGGTAGTGAAGACCCCAATACTCCAGTTTCGTCTACCATTCAGATGTAACGTCTGAGTACTACAGCTTCACATGCTCATGAGGAAGGATTTATGGACACATGCTATTGTTTCCTTTGCTTCAGAAACACTTGAATCACAATACTTCTGGTTCTCAAATGTTTGGAGGGAACTCTGCACACATGGTATCCAAGTCCTCCAAGGATCTGACGCACATTTGTTTTACTGTTGATAGTGTGTTCCCCATAACTTCTGATGCTCTGCACTGAAAGGAAGAACTTGGTCTGCATCCTCATGGAACACATAAATCTTGTGTCTCCACAAAATATCATCAGTGGAGAAGATTAACTTGCAGGAGGAGGTAACAACACAAGAAGCAAACACTGTTGGAGACAGACTCCAGCGGGTCTCCTTCACTTATAGAGCTCCTGTGGGACACAAACCCACAGCCTATACATCTGCAAAGGCAGGAGAAAAAAGCATCCAGTCTCCCTTTTTTCGTCCTCTAGAAATATTTCGTCCTCTAGAACAATTTTAATTCCAAAATTTTTGAGGCGTTTATCCACTGCGGAGGGAAAAAAAAATACAGGACAGGAAAACCATCACAGTCTCCAGCTTGCTGCTGGCCATCCTTGGCTGGAGTCCTGAAGCTTCACTGGGAGCCGGCGCGTGATGATCTGTGCAGAGCACAGCAGCCACTGCTGTGTATGGCAACAGCTGGGCTGTAACATCCGCCTCTCATTGTAGTAACACTTCATTAAAAAACATAGAAAATGCTCAAAATATTTCCATGCCTCACAGCCTGTATCTGGTAAATTGATTAGAAAATTAAATGATCTGTTTTCTTCAGGTTTTCTGGATTAAATATACATCATAAAGTGTGCAAGAACTACATGAGTGACATTCAAATCCCAAATTCAACTCATGAAATCTAATTAAGTGTCATAGTTATGAGCAGTGATAACACTGCATGTTACAGCCTGCATTTGAACAGATAGGAAATAAAAAGAAAAACATGGTTTGTGTCTTCATTTTTTTAAGATATATACAGCATCAGATTACACATCAGAAGTGATGGGGACTGTGTGAGAGCATGAAATACCGATCGCAGCTTCACTCCATGGAAGAAAGGATGACTCCTGATGAGCTGCTACTTGATTCACCACCAGCTGAAACTACAGGATTAAATATCAATACACTGATATTTCATCCTGACTCAAATCCTATCCTGGGTTGGAGGCAAAGTCCTCGCTGCCATTCATGGAACTTTGTATGCTCAGGGCCTCAATTTGTCACTGAAAAACTGTTTCTAAGAGCCATTTAAAATGTTATCTTTCAACAGCCTAAATGAACTCAATCACTTGAAAAATTGTTTAGAAGAGCTTTAGGAAGTCTTTTTATTTGCTATTTCAGCTAAGTAACATATGAAACCAAAGTCCATCCTCAACTCATTGTCAAGGGCTAAAGAAAACAACTGTGATAGGGACAGGTCTCCTAAAATAACTAAATCTAAAGTGACTTCAATATGGCATTCAGCTTGCCAAGCAGATTGTGGCTGATCTTTCCAATTTAGATCAGAAAATCTTTTCTTGGTTATTGCTGAGATCTTTACATAAAAGATGTGGCATTTTCTGAGGGAATAAAGATGCACGTACCAAAAGGTTGAAAATAATTGCAGATTTAAAAACTAAAACCTCCTGTTTCTAGTGGCAGAGTTACAAAATTAGCTTGTGATGCCCCTGTTACTCCATCACTGTCGATTGTGAGGGTTAATAATAATGTAATCCCTGTGCAAACTCAGCCGGGTGGTTTGCATCAAGCAGTGCAAGATAGATTACTATCAAGTCCAGAGTTCTCTTCCTCACACACCAGATCTGGAAAATTGCTGCAATTTCATTCTGGAAAATCATTGCAATTTCTGTGTCTCCAAATAAAATTGTTTAATTGTCCACATTTCAGTCAGTGATATAAAGCTGACTTACTGTAACACTAATTGTACTAGTTGTATAGATAAAAACAGAGTGCCTAAGAGCTTTATTTTTCTCCCCAAATGTGATACAAGATTGGAAGAGGAAAACAGCAAAAAGAAATTTTGCAGCTGATTCCCTGGAACCCATTTTGGCCTAGCCATGCAGCTCATCTGCCCATCTAGTCTCAAGATGAATAGAAGCAACTGAATCTGATCACGTCCCGGCAGTGTGTGATGAGAATGAAGGGAAATGGGTGCAGATCTCCCCACAGAGTTGTGGTGCTCTTCAGGGCAAAAGTACCTCCTGAACTTGGAACTGTATCTCCCCACTGGACAATCTGTTTCTCCTGATAGTCTAAACCCCATGAGGACTCTAGGGTGCATTTCTGACATATTCCATTAAGAAAAGGATACATTACTGTAGCAAGTCTTTGCACAGCAACAGCGCCTTATTTTTAAGTACCCTATGACTGTGGCACACTGCAACTGATTCCAGTCTCCCACAAAGAAGGCAAATGCCATCAAGGTGTCACAAGGTTAAATGAGTGCAGGATGGATCCAATACCCTACATTTTATTTATGGTATATCTGTGTTGCATACAAATTGGCACAAGTATGAGGAAATATGAGCATCTCAGCATCCTTCAGTGCCAAAAGCAGACATGATGCAACATAGTAATTTTCTCAATTCAACATAACATACAATATGCCACTCTCCATCAAGCTACAGCAACTGAAATGTGCTTCAGGCCAATGGAAAATATCCCTAAAAATAGCTAAGCTGTTTCTGGGCAAAAGGAGAAGTATTCAAAATTTCCTTGAAATGGTTCCCACCTGGATTTGCTGGAACAGCAACATGAACGCTCAGTGACAGGAAGCTCACTGGTAAGGAGTTGTCCTGTGAGTATTACCCTCCTTTTCCAAAAGCGGTGCAAACATGGCTTGTAGCAGTTCTTTAGGTACTGTACATGAAAGCTGCTCTCTAAATTGTTTAAATGCTCCATTGCGAAGCGCTGTATTAGCGGCTTTCTGCTGCTCAAGCACCTTCAGATTGTAATGTATTATAATAATGCTATTCTCATAGAGATCATTTTACAAATACAACACAAAAGACTGTCACATGAGAATCTACTAAATCGTATCAAGGAAAATAAACACTCACTGCAGAGGGACTTGCTTATTTTGCTAAGACATTTTATAGTGCATTAGCATAAAAATACTACTGTCTTTCAGATTCACCCACAGCAATGCTTAAGAGCATTAGATGTGTTACAAATACAATTATTTTGGCAGCATGATTATTTATTAATGCATATTTGCAAACTTTCTGTGCCACTATTCAGCCCTGACATACAACCTGCATAAATTACAGAATTTTCATAATTGAAAGCAGAGGGGGAGGTGGTTCTTCCACTTCACATACATGTCACTGGCACGCAGGTGCAAGAAAGCATGTTCTGCCAGGACTCATCTTCCCAGAAGCCCATTGGAGGTCCTGAAGAGGCTGGAGGTGTCTAGTTTTCCTGATGGATCTGCATAGAAGCAGAGCATTGATCATGTCAACCCTCCCTGGAAACTGTGTTATCTGGTATGGGATAGTCTTATCCCCCCTCCTTCCTTCCTTTTTTTTGCAAATATCCTTGCTGCCATTCTCCTTGGGGCTGTTCTCCCCGTTACATGGTCAACCACCATGAGTAAGAGATACGCCCAGGGCTTCACCAGAAACCAACAGCAGAAGAGAAACTAGAACACAGATTGCCCATATTTTAAACAGTCACCTTTATCTATTGAGCCATTCTTGCCCTCATCCTCCTTGGTGCCACTCAACCCATCATCCTTTCCTTCTATACAGGGCCATCCTGTCTTGAAAGCTTCTGCAGGTTTTTTTATAGGTCCCTGGATGGAGCAAGGTCTCCTTGCAAAGATCCCTTCAGGAACAGGACTCATGGGTTCAACCAGGGTGGATGAGAGGAACTACAAATTGCTTCAAAACTCCTCAATTTTCAGTCATAGTCTCTTTCAGGTTCAGATGGCTTCACTGCAGAATGTAAAAACCTTACACAAGATTAAGGATAAAAATTTCCACTTTTGTGGTATTTTTATCTTAAATTTCATTTTCCAGGCTGCAGTTGGCTTGAACTCGAGCCACAATGCTTGTGACGCTTCAAACACAAAAAGGAATTAAAAAATGTGACAATTCTTAAAATGTGTTTCTTGTTGTATAACAAATTCCCAGTGTTGTAGATTAAACTAAAGGGAAAAGGAGCCATAACGTGGGGATTATATAGAATTTCACTTTGTGCTGTGGGAAAAAGTTAATGCCTGCCTTGTTCTAGTCAGTAAGTAGAAAAGATATTTTGCAAGAGCATAACATATAGCTTAGCCGATTGGAAAATTCAGGCATATGTGAATCAAAGATTTTCCTGCACAATTTAGTGAAAGCTAATAAGAAAAAAGTGTGAGATACTCCTGCCCCTCATCTGCTCTGCAGAATTAAGGGCAGAACTACAGGCACAACTCCTTATAATTTTTTCAACATTTTTCTACTTGGTGTCCCTCCAGATAGCTCATCCTAAGGAATCTACCTGCACATCTTAGACACACACAATTCAATATCTTGATTATTAGCATTTCTTTTTCTTTTGTGCTAGTTCCTTAAAATTATACCTTGACCAAGTTCCTACGTGTGTCTCATAGTCAAAATTCTGTTAACAAGAAATCGGATCAATAGCTGGAAATCACACTTTTTGTTATTATAAACCCAGTCATTTCTGTTTGACAGACAGAAGCATAAGTAGGAAAGCTGAAATCAAAGGGAAAGCAACCAGGTATATTTAGTTTGCGCTTTTTGGATTTTTTACTGCAATTCACTTTTAATCACATCCTGAAGTCGGGCAATAGTATAAAATCTAAAAGAGATGTTGAACCCAAACTTTGCCATGAAGACCTTCAAGCTTTTCCATTCTTGTTTACACATGAATGGATTCATCTGCCCATCTCACTCTCAGCAGCTGCCCTTTACTTGCCTGTTTACGTATTCAGAGCCTAAATTGTCTTTGGAGTCTAAATTGATTGAATCAAACAACTTATGCTAAAATTTGTATTAAATTGTCATGTTTGCTGTCTGTTGTCTCAGACTGCAAAAACATTGGAGCTGGGGTGTTCTTTTTCTGTTTAACCATCATTTTGATTCAAGCAACTCTAGCTTGTGAGTACGTGCATTCAAAACAAGTGTAATATATGTTACTGATTGCCAAAAGTACCTGAATCCTCTGTCTTACACCAGCAATATAAAATGAAGAACAATAAACAGTTCAACTGCAGGCAGCAAGGCTAAAAAAGTAATGTTTTGAATACTCGTACTGGCAGCTGAATGGGCAGGGAGTGAATTAGCAGAACCCCACCTGAAGGAGCTCACATAGAAAAACAAACGTTTATGAACACTTTTTTCTTTTTTTTTTTCTCCTCAAGTCTAGGAAAAATCAGGCTGCTATGAAACAGGGTGGAAGTCCAATTCCCATTTCCCCATCCTTATACAATCAACAACAAAAGTTTGATTTACCTTTTTTTTTTAATAAATCTTTCATTAGGTGGCATACATGTGCATTTTCTTTAGGAGACCGACTTTCCCTTCCCTCTTTAAAGGCAATCCTGTGGAGGAAATTCCTTGGGTGGAAAGACATGACTTCTTGGTGAATGCCAGAGGAAAGTATGAGCAACACTGGAGTTGGTCTGACCTGTGGTTAGGCTGTGGATGGACTGTCTGGGCCACCCATCTAGTTTTGGATCCAGGTGCTAGTTTTGTGGGTGCCTTACTGCCCTTGCAATTTTGAAAGTTTGTTTGATTTCCACTGACCTCCTATTGAGATTATCTCTGAAGTTAAAAGGCAGCTCCACCTCACATATGCAGCATGCAGTGATAGAAAAGTGAATTAAGTAGTGGAAGGAAAGGGAAAGGGTTTTAACCTTTGAAGTGTCAGTGTAAACTGGCCTACCAGAAAAGAAAAAAGGAATTACATAGAGAAGCCTCACTAGGACAGAGAAAACACAAAGCCCCCGAGGCAGGCAGTCACAGTGATACTGGCTTTCTAAGAAGCTGCATTTAAGTGTTTCTTTTCGTAAAGTCACTCAAGTACTTCTTCCACATGGGGAATGTAGGTGTGTTTTCCTGCAGGCAGGATGGGTCATTGCAGTTTTCACAGATGAAGCTTTAGTTGCTTTATCTGTGTGACCATTGAAAAGCTGTATTCTTTAAGTAGAGCCAGTCACTTATTTAATCTATAATTTTAATAATAATAGTATGCTGCAATTTATTACAGCACCATAATATTGATAGTGGGTAAGAACTAGCTGTTACTTGATGGAAGTATTTCGGCATATATTTTCAGTTTTGTTACTATTTCTCTTGCAAGTTCATCTATTGCATTATTTTCTAACAATAACAAAAAAACCTGTAGACTAGATATAAAGGCTGGTTTTTTATTACGTAGAATTTAACTGCAGCTTTTAGAAGTTATTGAGTTAACTCACATGTGTCTGAATATATTCAAAAGGTGGATGTGTGGGTTCAATACTTGTCAACAATGGTAAGGGTCAGTCTGTGTTTGCTGTATTTTGTCATCCAGGTTTCCTTACCTCTAATTTTGTTCTCTCTCCGAAAAGCTGAGAAACATTCATATTTTTTCAATAATGTCTGGATGCTGGGATTTCTGGATGTCTGACAGTTGGAACAGAGCTGAAGTGCAGAGGCACACAGCGATGTGGAGGGAATGCAATCCTCCTAGGAATGGGTCACTACACCTGCACAGAGACATGATAGAATTAAATTAGGTGTTATGCACTCATAGGATGACACAGACAATGGTATCCCTGTGGGTATGTTTGAGTACCTCGTTTTAGGAGTGACCTTTAAGAATTCAGTAGGAAAGTTTCCAAAATGTTCTTCCAAAATAAGTGTAACAATGTAGAAAACTTCAAACAGGAATTGTTATGCGTATGTGCCTATGTCAAAATACGTGTTACTCTGGGTGTTGTACAATAAGGGGATATCTCTTCAAGAAAGACAAGTTCTTCTTGAGTATTACCAGTTTTTCCATTGCAGAACAATCAGGTAGTTCCTGCATCTAAACAATTTCCTTTATATTACAAGATTTTTATACTTTCTGTACATTTGAAAGTAGTGGAAAACAAAATACGTTATTTTGCTTAAAGGGAAGCATGAACCTAGAACTTGCTGACACCATCTTGTGATTTTTTCAGCCTTTAGCTGATTTGCCAAGTTCAAGTAGGAGCAACAAAAGATTACCCTTGCTTGGACAACCAGTGTAGTACACATACTGATCATGCGGCTATGTAAGCAGCTTGGTATGGGGGGAGGGGAGGGGCCGAGTTTACCAAAGCAAAACAAGAGAAAGCACAGCTAATTCTGGGTTAAATATACTTCCTTGTGTCTTGCCCTGAAGGCCTTCAAACATTAGCATCAATGAGCTCCAGTGCAGGAACTTGGTACTGTTTCTGGCTGACTATGTTTCTGGAGAAGCCTGTCTCACAGAACACTCTGCTGCCATTGTCCTTAAGAAGTCAATAACATTATCTAAGTAGTCTTTAACAGAAGTTTGATGATTAGCTTCTAACAACCCTAATTTCTCTATTCATATGTTTGCTAAAGGAGTTTTGAGGACTCTTTCAGTATGATGTTATTAATTAGTTATTATTTCTTACATGAAACTGCTGGAAAAAGCCAAAATTCAGTCTGTTGTTTTTAATCAGATATGCTAGTGATCAAGATATGACTGAAACAATAAATTTCAAGAGCTGCAAATGTTAAAGAGTCATTAAGTTTGCATAATGAGTCTCAGTGACTGGACTGTCTCCCGAGGAGAATCACTTCACATCTCATGAACATTGCTATGATTTTTTCTGTGAGATCTCTAGTCTGCCAGTCTCTCCAAGGTCTTAGAGTTTGTTTCTGCTCTTTAAAGCAAATAACACAATGTTCTAATATCACCTCTAGTATCAATGGTGACTGTTAGTCCAAAGAGATGTGGGTCCTGTACACCAACCATGGTTATCAGTGTTCTGGAAGAGTTGCTGGAGCACTCTTCCATAAAATTTGCAGATGTCAAAAATTGAGGGTGACCACTGCACCAGGGGCCCATTTAAGAGATGGAGACAGGTCCTCCAAAATAGTCCATGTTGGGAGGACAAGAGATAATCAAAAAGGTTTGGGCTGGATATAGGTAGAAAATTGCTCCTCATGAGGACATTGGACAGGGGGGTAGGTAACCAAGGGAGGCTGGCTGGTGTCCAGAAGCCCAGCCAGAAGTTTTAAAAAGAGCTTAGAAAAATCCTGGAACATTCCCCTCCAATTTTCAAGCTGGCACTACATTGAGAATGAAGTGAGACAGGAGACCCATTTGCTCAATTTGCTTTGATGTTGCATCTTCTGTGTATCTATCAGATATAATTTGGTTTTATTCCACTGTAAAGTATGCTAAGAGCTTTGAGATGTGAAGAATAACAGGGCTGACTGATTTCAACAGTTGTTGAGTCTGTTTTTATCCTTAGTCTTGTTTATGTACTTTTGTACCTCTAATGAACCCATTGCTGGATCCTGAGTGAGTCCTATTTTTCATTGACAAAACCGATTTCAGCAGTTTTCCAATTTTTTGAAGATTGAGCACAGAAATATCACCATTCCCAGCAGCACAGAGTGATATGAAAATATCACAGAAACAGAGTTCATGTTACACAGGGACAGCACCATTGAAGACAGTGTCTTATTTCTAAAGTATGTTCAACATAGCCTGAAATATTTACCCTGTTGAGAAAATAAGACTCTTTAGAGTAGTGAGCTACCTTGTGAAAATTCTAACACATAGCTTTTGAGCAATCCTTGCTCTTGGCATGGTTATTTCTCACTGTGCACCTCCAGGGCCCAGCTGCTGCTCTGGGGAGTCAGAGGTTTCTGTGTGGTCCTCTCCCACCTCTCCTGCAGTATCTGGACATTCCTCAGAAAGGCAACTGTCCACGATGATGGATCTCCCTCATGTCATGGGTCACATCACCAGGAAAGTGGGAAGGTTCAGAATGACATACTGAGAATCATCTTTCACTGTCAACTCCGTGGGATCAAAGGAAAAAAACCCTCTCTGTTCTGGCAAATGGTGAAGGAAAGAGGAAAAGCACAGGCTATTAGGTTAATGTACGCAGACAGGGCTGACCTCTGCCATCTAGATTAGTTTATTTTGCTGCAGTATTTTGCATACTGAAATCACTTTTATCAGGGAACCTCCAAGCACTTTGGAGAAGATGTAGTTAAGGTCTGTGGCACCTCTGTGAGATACAATTGCAGTTGTCCCACAGTGGGGTGACTCTCACAGAGATACTAAGTTGCTCAGGTAAGTATATGAAAGTAACTGACGTATATTGGCTTCCGTAGCCACCAGATGTAAGCATAACAGCAGCACAGGGATTTGGTGACAGCACTGCTGATACTCAGTCCAAGTGCCATGAGTGCACAGGTCAGAACCGAGAAGAAAGTTCATCGTTGGTAAAGCAGTCTGGAGGATGATGACCTCCATCCACGAGTGGAAAGTGAGGAACTCCTGACACCAGTTTTCAAACTGACAGATTTTTACGGTGCTGTTTGTGTTACTGTTAAAACACTGAACTGGAAAACTGGAATGATTAATACACGAGCTATATCTGCTTCAGCAGACCCATGCATGTGATCAGTATTGCCTAGCATTAATCAAGAGCAGTGAATTCAGTTTCCACAATACAAGCAGTTTTTGTCGTCATCTTTCAGGAGTTCATAATTCAGTCTTAACATACTTTCTTTCCTCTTCCATGCTCTTTCGTGAAAGGTAAACCTGCACAGAAAGAAACCAGAGTCATTAACTGTTGGAAACTTTAATGTGCTACAAAGTGCTTCTGAATTAGAAGTGATAATAAAATTGCCACTGCTGAAAGTAGACTTTGCTAACTGATGTATGTAGTGAGAAAGGGGGCTATATAACCCACAAAAATAATAACTGGGTTCATTTTTAATATGCCTCATTCATCTTTGCTTAAATTAGCAGAACACCAAATTAGAGTTTAAGATGTTCCTTTTCATTTTCATTTGTTAAAATAAATACATATTTAACCATTTCCACTGGACTCTATTAAATCCAGTATTTTTGACAAAATTTCTTTTAGAATCAAACTGAGTAACATTTCTAATGCTCTTTGGAGAGCACGAAAATAATTAGTCCTAAAAATCCAGGTTCTGATCTGCAGAAGAAACTCGCCACTAAATTACTTGCACTTCCATGATAGACACTGTTGTTACTAGCTGAGATTTTCTGTTTTCCTCTAGGAGCTAAGTAACGATGAGCAGGAAGAGCTTAAATGAGGAAGGCTGATAAGATTAGTGTCCTTGGCTCTCTGTTCCATGCCCACTCCACAATCAGTTGGGCTGGGAATCAAGAAACTTCAATATTCACAAAGCAGCCCCAGTTCACAAGCCAGCAGCAGAGGTTCTTGCAGGTATGAACTGTTACAGTTTTTTTTTTAAATGAACACTGTCCTTTTATTGAAAACTATTTTCAGGTCCTACACAGTGGACCCCGCACTTAATCAGTGAGAGATCAATAGATGAATTCAGAGGAAACCATACTGAGCCCAGAAGGATTCACTATACAAATATATAACTATTTCCGCAGAGGTCTTCAACATAACACTGAGAAGTTGTGTCATAACTTACCTAACGTCAAAACGCAGCAAATTCTCTGTTTTGGTCCTAAGTTTCTTTTTCTGTGACAAAAACCTTTAACTGAAGATGTTTGCTTCATTTCACTGAAGAAAATAGCCTGAGAGGTATTGTTGCTACTTCCATTCTCATCAGAAAAATTAGGAAAAGTCTTCTAAACCAGTAGCAATTTGAGAAGGCAATTTTGATTTTGACATGGATTCCAAAATATCTAATGAAATAAAATGTGGGTATTTGTTGCGAAAACACAAAAGAGAATCACAATAATCATAATAAGAGCGAAAGGTAAAAAAAGATAAGAGGGGAAAAAAACTAAAGAAAAGAGAGCTTCACTTAGAGTACAACTTTCAAAAAAACAGCATTAGAAGCAAGGAGTGACAGTTACATGGGAAAAAAATGGAAATTAGGGAAGAGAGAGACAGGAAACAAGGGCAAAATGGCAGAGGTGCGTTGCACAGAGTCTGGTCCTGAGGAATGGACACTGAGGAAATGAGGTAGCCAAAAAATACAGAAAAGAGAGGACTTAATAGTCAAGTTGATGAAGCATCTTGTAAAGGAAAAGAAACTGGCAACTGAGAAAAAAGCTAACAGATAAACTTAAATAGTTCTATGAAATCAAAGAAAATATGGCACACACATGAAATACTGAGAAGAGAGAAAGCCAAACCACAGACCTTTGCCAAGGGATCAAACCCTGGAAGATTCATCTCGTCAACAATTGTGAGGAGCCTTTTTATTTTTTCTTTCTTATTCCTGCAAGAAGATATAAACCACATGTTTTATACAAGGAGCAGAGAGGGGAATGTATTACAACATTCAATTTCTCCTGGGGAAGAAAGGATGCTATAACAAAAAATGCCTGAACAGTTTTTTCCCAGTATATTCAGGGGTGCTGGAAGTGCTCGGTAGAACTAAAAGTACAAAGCCTCTCTACCAGGCTGATCTACTGAAAAGGCTGGGTCACCATTGGCCCGATTCAAATACGCTCGTGAAGCCTGAACAGTTGTGAAAGACTCAGAACCACAGAAATCAATGAAGCTATTCCCAATAATGAATTATAATCGGGAAATTGTAATCTGTTTCCAAAAAGAGCTGAAAGGTTGATAGTATACCTCTTTCTTTTTAACAGTCTTAAGTTAACTTTGCAAATGTCAATGTTTTACAGACCCTCACAAAAAAGGTAAAGCAAGAAGAATGGATATACCCTTTTGGGGATGCATTTGGTTGCTAGTTGCTCATCAGGATCTAAGTGGGTACCTGTTTGCTGATATTCTAGCTCTACTATTGGAGAAACTAATTTACTTCTAGGATTAAAATCAAAGAAACAAATGAACAGATTCAAAACAAACAAAACAAAACAAAACCCAACCCAAACCAAAGCAAAATAAAACAAGCTATAACAAAACAAAAGCTGTCCGCTATGGTCTGTACAGTACTCAAGTACAAACACTGTACTCAATCCAAGCTCTGAGCGCACACAGGGGTTGACAAGTTCAGCTGATGGCTCTGCAGAATTGAGGCCAAGTGGCACACAGAGTCAAGCCCCTCTGCCACATCCAGTCCTGTGAGATTTCATCTGGCAATGCTTTCCCTTGCCTGCACCTTCCTTCATGTCCTCAAAGTACAAGAGGAAGTAGAAGGGATTGCCCCAAATAAATCTCCTTACAGTCTAAGCAAAATGCTGGCAGGGCATGGGAGCTTCTTGTCACATCTTGGAATTTTGCTCAAGTTTTCAAAGCAGTCTCTTCCCTTTCTGCCCTCCTCATTCACTTTTTAAGCACTGACTGATCTGTGACTGAACTCAAAACCTTTGAAACTGACATGAAGCTTTTGTTCATGCCTTATTTTAAGTACCCAAATTTGTGAAGCCACTTAATCTACATTTTTCAGAAGCTGATCCTATTGCCATAACTGAACCCTTCATTTGAGGAAGCTGTAAATTCTCCAGAAGCAAGTCATGTTGCACTTTTTCTTCATTGTAGCCCTCTCTTTTGTGTCCTATCTCTTCTCCTATAACTATATGAGATGGATGTGAGCTTTACCTTCACATCACACTATACATCGCCACAGTGCACAGAGGTATTTTATACATAGTATTGTGCTCTAATCCAGCTCCCCTTTTCCAGCTACCTATTAAACTACATCATTATTGTGTTACTGACTTGATCTTGAACAAAGTGATGCCAAAGTATGTGGAAATACAGGTTAGAGATGCATTGCTTTTAGGCAGAATCTCCAAAAGCAGTAAAATCCAATCCAACTATTATCAAATTTATTTTGCAAGCAAATTGCCACAAATAAATAGGAGCATTTTAATGAAATACTTCCTTAGTATACTTTAAAGATATGGAGGGCCTAAGGAGATTGACCACAACAGAACCCCGACAGCTGAGAGGAGGAGGACATTCCTGGGAAGATATCGCTTAACCTTTGTGTACTCTTCCTTGTATAGTGTAAGTGTTGGTCTTAGGATAAGGATAGGATCAATTGGAAGTGAGTCCTGACCAGGAATAGTTTCACTTCTTGCACTGTTCTTGTAGGTATTGTACATATGTTACTTCCTGTAAATGCAAATAGGGAAGCATAATTTTATAAACCTAGAAATACAAAACCCTAACACACTGCTGGATTTCCCAAAGATTCAGACACAAATATCCACATGAAAATTTTTGCTACTTTTAGTTTTTTTATCATTCCTGTTCCAAAGATTGAAGTTAAACATGACACTGTAATTGTATGGGCATTTGAACAAAGAGTGGCTCTGAAATTTGTCTTCACCTCATATATATACACATATATATGTATATGTCTGAGCCAATGTACAGGGTACATACTCAGGAAGGGTATATACTCAGATGTAGAAGAGGAAAGTAGAGAACAGTCTGTTACTTTCCCAGACCAGTGAAACCTGCTCCCAAGAGAAATTTAAATTTGTTCAAAGTGAAGCTCTGCCAACATATGTTGGCATATCAGGAATCAAGGGCTGGGAACTGCCTGCATTGCTGTAGCTTGGGGCAGGGGGAGGGGACATAGGCTTAGGAGGTATGCAGTTGTTGAGCACACAGGGACAGATATCTGAGAGCTGCAAGCTTGATAATTTTCCATGACCTAAGCAATGATTAAAGATTTCCATTCCTCCTAGATTCAAGTCTCACCCTAAGGCTAACCTTCATTGTGTCAATGGCTGTGTATACATGCCAGATCTCCTGAAATCTCTGTAATTTTAAGAGAGATGTATATGAGATTATTCATGGGAATGGGTGAGTACCTTCATTTATCAGACCAGAACTGATTTCCATTGAAATAGCATTTTTCCCTTTTAACACAGTTAGTAAATAAATTACACACTAACTAATAAATTAAGTAACATTAAACTATATTAATAGCAACTTTCTTCTTTTCTTCACAATAGCAATTTGTAGGCTCAGAAAGGGAACAGAGAAGTATTACATTACACAGCACGTGTTTCTGTGGAATTCTGTGGAATTCTTAAGGGAAAACAGAGCCACATCACCTGCCAGGAGGTCTGCTAGGGGCCAGCAGACACATGCAGCACCCAAGTCACTCTAACTGGATTAACTAAGGACTGCAAGACATTTGAATAATGTACATTTGCAGACCATATTTTTTTCATGTAATAAACAATGGTAATCAGTGAAGATGTTCATAGTAATACTTACTGTTCTGTTGCAATAGATTTACCATGAGAACTTGAAATTGCAATGTACTCAGGGCTTACAATATTCTTTAGTTTTGCAATACCCAGGTCTCCAGGAACAGCAATATTTTAACCATAGGAAGGTCTGTAGGTTGTGTTTGTCCTGTCAAGCTCATGATATGTGCTAATGACTGTTACCTCTGATATTTCTCTCTGGGGTTCCCTGTATTGATACCAGTACAATGTAAACACAGTGTGAGAGATAAACCTGCCTCCTTTTCTTTCAGCATGTGTGAAAAGGAAAATCATGGAAGGGTTTTTCTTTCCTAAATTAGTTGACTGCTTGTATGCACCCATCACATAGCCTCCATTCAGGCTCATATATCCCTGGCAGTGCCAGAATCAGAAAGTAAGCTCTGAACAACAGGAACAGAGCAAACTTCTTAAAATACTTACTCCAAGACTACTACAAACTGGGTTGACACTGCATGAAAGAGGAACACCATCACACATGTTGACAAAACAACAAGGAAACATGCCTACCCGCTGTAGAGCTGTCCTCAGATCTGCTCAAAGACTCATTTCTCCCAGCATGATGAAATGCAGATGAAACACCAGTGAAAATGGACTGTGCATCAGAGTTAAACTATTCACACCCCATTGGAGAGCTAAATGGGGACAGTAAGCTAATCATTTTGGTACGGTATAACTCAGTTCATGGGGGAGCCCAACAAAAAAAATAGAAATACAGCATCTGAAGCTTCATCTGCAGCCCATGACAGGCATCATGTTTGTCTTCTGGACATACGTGTTTATTGAGGTTTTTTTCTTGCATGTTATGTTTAGTACTGTCACAGCTCAACACTTTTATTTAGAAGCCATTTGGATCAGCCTTGTTCTGTGGAGAGGCACCTGCTGTTCAGCTGTACTGCCTCACCACATAACACTGCAATCTCCTGCCTCTTCCAAAAGGGCATGGTGATCCTACACAACCACATGTGTTGGTGTGTTCTTCTGTGTGCCAAGCCCACAAAGAAAAGCAAGAAGCAGCAAATGACACACTTTCCACTGCTCTTGGAGGTAAGATCTGGCTCACAACTGACTTCAGAGCAGACAACCCACCCAAAATCCTGCCTGCAGATGAGTATATAACCAGTCCACAAAGGTGTGAAGAGATCTAAAATAATGTCATGGCTTTGGGTCACACCAGCGAGCAGTGTTCAGCTTTAGAAGAACTCCCCTAAACATAAATATGAAGAGCAAGTGCTTGGTTAGAGGTGCTTCAGCCTCAGGTGAAACATGCTGCCCTCACTCAATCCTGTCCTGCCTGTACTTCTGCATGGGGTCACCAAAAGCTTTTTGTGATGGGTCATAACCCACTGTTGACCCATTTTCACATCATGATGGAGCAGCACTCAGCTTTCTATTCTATAGTCTGGGAGTATCAATATAACCAAGGCTGTGCACTGTTTTCAAGGCTTTTAAAATTGTGTGATGAATTGTTAAAGTTGCAAATTTCCCTTTTCTTTGGTGCTAATGCTTCTAACCTAGAAAATGGCTGGATATTTTTCTTTTTTTCCTTCACGTATGGTCTCCACTCCCTGAGACTCAAACGACTCAAATATATTCTCTGTCTGCTGGACAACAGTGATTTTCTGGTGGAAGTGCTGACATTGTCCTGCCCCTGGTAAGATTTTGCTGCCCAGAAATTACTAATTCCCTGTGTACAGTTCTGGAAAATTGCACAGGGTACTTATTTGTATGTGCTGAACATGTGAAAAAACATTACTTAACCCTGTCTCTGAGCTCACAGGAGGTATTACAACACCTTTACTTGTGTCAAGGTCTAAAAATGGAATTAACAGCAAAGAAGTGTGATTTTGGGTGGTTCCAAATATTGTTATTATTTCTTTTTTGTCATTTCCATAACTTTACTTTGCAGTATTTACTGCAGTGTATCACAGTGAAGTTATGAAGCCTCATTCATTCATTATTAATACAACTTGAAAGTTTTGATATGTTCAGATGAGAAGGACAGCAAAAGGATGTCCTGAAATGTCATATTTAATGGAATGGATTGGAAAGTATTACTACTGTATAATTTAGAGGCCATTCTGGTCTTGAACTGCTGGTATAACTGTTAGGCATTGTGAATTTTGCTTGATTGTGGCAGTATCTCACCACATACATCTTATATCTTCAAGTACAGTAGAAAAATATAAGGTAGTAATAGATCTTTCCATTTAGGAGATTATATGAAGATTAAGCTACAATAAGGTTTAAAATTCAGATCATCTCTGATCCAACCAAGACAAAATACCATTAAAATAAAATTGTGTATGACATCTATAATTCCCCTTTAAGGTCTTTTGGTGACTTCGAACTTTTATATACAGCCATTTTAAAATCTCATTAATAATTTTAAAGATTTTTCTCATCTCTCAGATTAACTCTCCACCCCCTGGAGGGGACAGGGCAACCTGTCTTTTCTAAATGTTTTCCTTTTTCTTCCTTTTTGCCTCCCAAAAGCACCTTTCTGCTCCTTGTGCACTCACCCCACATACATTCGCATTTCTTTATGCCAGAACTAGGTAAGTTTCAGAAAAGATACTATCTGCTTTGGCAGACTGTAGAGTGTTTTGATGGTGACATTTATGCTTACAAAGTTAATCTGCAAACAATTTTTGGACAAGGGTGAGTGGGTTTGTGCTCTGTGATGCCTCAGAGCCAGCCCTCATAGATTCCCAGCAATCCCACCAAGCCATGGCCCAAGGTCAGAGCAAACACATGAATATCATACACAGGGACACAAAAGCCTCGGTTACTCTCCCTACAAAGTCAATTGCACTTTCAGGAACAACTGCACTGGGATTTCAACGAGATGGCCCCACACAGCTAGGAAGTCATATCCTTCAGGCTTCCCTGATCAGTGGTGCCCCATCCCAGCAGAGCTTCTCATGGCTCCAGTTACCACATCTTGAACCTCATTATTAACCAGAGTTCATCAAGCAGACCGTATCTTGTTCTCCCTTTGAGCAAAATAAAATTAAAAGTGAAAAAAAAAAAAAAATTGAGAAAGTGAGGTAAGTGACAAAAATTCTTTCTCCGTTTTTGCCAACCTGGCATCAGAAGAGCTGACACCACCACTCACGCTGTGTCCAGGATATGGGATGTGCACACAGGCTGAGACGTGTTACTGAGCATTCCCCAGACAACTTTGAAGTTGACAGGCCTTTTTTGGCCATTCTTGTGATCTAAGTCTGCATGGTACGATGGAAGGACACATGTAAAGACACAAAAGATGGTGAGACAGTGTTTTAATTTTATAGAAGATTGATTTGCCATCTCTTATTTTTATAAAACATTTCATTATTTTTTTTCTTCTAGCACAACTGCACTCAGATGTAGCAGTGCCCAGTACCAGAAATGCTGTCCAGTGTGAGCTGTTTTCTGAAGGAAAAGTGCACATGAGAATTCAAATTATTTCATCTACAACAGATGCTACTTGTACTCTTAAAGGACAACTGCAGCTGATGACAAGGTGGTGTGGAGTGTGACACTTCTACTGGTCCCCCTTCAGGCACACCAAGGTGGTCTGTGACACATGATAGGTTTCTTAATTTTTGATAGCATATAATTGTGGCAACCTAACCCTTGTTTAAAGATTGCAGTGTATTAAATCAAAATGCTTGGGTGGCCTTTGCTGGTGTTGGAGCTGCAGAGTGGGGTGGCATCAACCATGTAAAACAGAATTCCTCCTCAGTAAACCACAGAACAGGAACTATAGCTGGACTCGTCCTTTGTGTGCTCCTTTCATCATCATTACCTTTGGACTTATTTTGGTTGGGGAGTAAATGATATTCAGATTCAGCCCTCAACAGAGATTTTATGTACCCTGGACACATATGCTGAAACCACAAGTGATTGGCAAAGATGTCTTCAATATCTCAATATCATCAATTACTTTGACCTTCCCACAGTCTACTTTGCAAATAGTAGTAGCTTAAATACTCACATGATTCAGAATGAATGATTTCAGCCACATTTTTACAAAATCTTTCAAGATATTAACATTTGCAAGACAAAAATATTTGTTTACTGCACAACAAAGTAGAAAAGAGGTGAAAAAGACCATGTAAGGAATAAAGATCTCTTTATTTATTCATCACATACTTTCTAGGGAGTTTTGATCTTTAAATTTGTTCTAATATTATCAGAATTGATTTCTAGTCTCTCTGATCCCAGAGGAAATGTTTTCAGTGAAGCTCTCAGTGGATTAACTGTAATGAAGAATCAGGTTGCAGAGCTGTTACTATGGTGCTCTTAAGTGTAGAGCTTCTAAAAAATTAACTGATAAGAAAATTCCAATGCACTATATTTAAAAGCATTTCATTTTCTAGCTTTTGACATAAAGTAATTTAGTTATTGAAAATCTACATAGAAATTATTTATTTTTTATTATATCATGGTCTCTTCTAATTCTCTTTTCTGGCTTTATTGGCTTTTAAATAAACACTGAGTTTAGGAAAAAAAAATCTTACCATATTCTCAAAAAATGAAATTCAAAGAGTTATGCTGTTAGTTTCTCTGGGGGTTTTCTGGGTTTGGTTTTGGTGTTTTTGTTTGGGGATAGTTTTTTGTCATTCTGAGAACCAAATCCTTTAGGCTCTACTAGAAAATATTTCTTTATAAACAGAGCTACTTGAATGTTTACCTTTACAGTCTAGAAAGACATTTTAAACATACTACTTTCTGACTATCTTTGAAAAAGCCCAGGTATATTTTTAGATGCCAGCATCCTAAATTGTGTACTGTATCACACAGTGCAATGCAAGAAAAAAAAAGGAAAATTCTGCTTCCTATTATTTTTTAGCACAAGCCATCTCTGGCCCATTTCAGCAGGACAGCCCCAGTAAAAGTCCTCTACAGTTACCACTGAAACCATTATGAGGAATATGGGTTTGTTACAGGCATAACTGTTATTTCACATATGCAGTTTAACACCACCTGAAGAAGAGTGAATGGAAAATAGCTGAAAATAATAGCAATACACACATACACCTGTGCAGAAATCCCTGTACTGTTATAATGAATCAGTTTATATTAACACTGTTGTTCAAACAGTTCCTACTAAAATAAAAAAAAACAAAAACAAAAACAAAAACAACAACAACAACAACAACAACAACAACAAAAAACACAAACCAAACCAAAAAAAGGAAGGTAAAAAAAAGGGAAAAACCACCCCTTTTCACACTGCTTATAACGAATTGCCTTCCAGCTCACAATTAATTTCCTGTAAACCTGCTTGGCGGTGCCCTCCCTTTGTGGCCATAAGGGCTGAGTGATTTGTTGCCACAATGGCTTTCTTGTACCACTTCTAAATGAGGTAAAATGCTTGACAATGACACTTTTTTAGTGCTGACCACCTGCACATGCCTGCAAACACTTGAAACTCTGCTCACAGCTCTGGCAATAAGATTCTACCCTAGTGACGTTTCATAAATGCACAGATTCACAAGCAGTGCATTTATGGGAAAATTGATATTAATATAGCTACTGCTAATAACTAGACTGAAAAGATAATTTGAAGGAAAAAGGCTACCATCCAAATGGCACTCTCTGTCTTTTCATCTTTGCAATATATCTGACAATAATTTTACATTCAGCAGTCTCACCGAAAGAGGAGATCTAATCATAAATAAAGGGTTTGCACTTCTGCAAAGGTTTTGTATTTTCAAAGTCACCTGAAAACAAAAATCGACTGCATGGCTTTGTAGCAGGCAAGTGAGGCAAGCACTAGAAAGACAGGAATGTCCCATAAATAACTAAAAGGTGTCTTATTGGTGGTTTGGATAGCATTACTTTTCTCCTCTGCAGAGGCCTGGAAAACAAGAAATGAAAAAGTCCTATGTAGAAGATTATCAGTTGAGTATATTACCACCATGAGTATTTTTACCTTGTTATGGGTTATGAATTATTTTATGCTGTTTTCCCTTCACTAACATTTCAGTAAGAGAACTGAATTGCCATTTGTAATTATGTAATTATACTCTTCATGAACAAAATTAACCTATTCTCCCCTCTGCCTACCCTGAAAGAGATAGTTTTTGGGGTGCACACAGAGCAGACCACAGAGGCCCTGCTTCAGCCCTCTTCATGCTCCCAGCCTGGATAAAACTGTATTGTGTCACAGCATGTTTTTCATGGTTCAGAAGCACTGACACTGTCTGTGTGACCACCCTGCTCTATAGCCTGTGCTATAAAGATCATACTGCATTTTCCAAGCTCACTTCCTCTTCCTACTCATTAGCCTAAAATACTGGATCTTTTGAAAAGACAGCTTTATCAAGCTGTGGCATTTTGTGTCCAGTTTCTACTGCTTTGCATAAAGAAAAGACATCAAGGAGAGTTATTTGATTGTGGAGAACATAGTAGGGTGACCCACAAGGTTTTACGGCTAGCATTCATTTACATGTATGTGTGTGTATACATATATATGTATATATATGTACATATGTATGTTGGCATGTATGAATTTACTTTCTATCACTTTTTAACATCTTATTTTAACATTTCTTTTTTTCTTTAAATATCTTTTCTTTGGTATCAGAGAAGAGAGAAAAGAGGTTGACTTTCTCCTTCCAAATTTTTGTCAAGTTTTAAACTGGTCTTGCACTAAAACCGATCTAATTTATGCAGAATTGGTTGTAGTAAATATCATTGAGAGTATAAGCTTTTAAAAGGTTACAACCCTAGAAGCTACAGCACAGGACGGAGAATCAGGAGTGCCTGATCAATCTACTGTTGATTTCTTAACTGAACTTCTGAGTAAAGAGTGGTTATGTTATTTCACCCATGTCTCTGTTATTTCACAAGCCTGTTGTAAAAATTGAGTTTTGTAGTCTCATGAGAAAGAGGGTTATGAGTTTGCCAAGCATTTTTATGGTTTTTGTAACTTTCAAGAAGACTGAAAAAAACAAATCCTTAACAAGTACTTTTCCTTCATTATTTTTCCACATTGTTTAATTATTGCAGGGAGTGCTGAGTTGTATACACCAATAGCTTTCTAAAACAAAGTTTTGAAAGTTTACTGCTTTTGCAAGGGGAGAAAGACAACAAAAAAATACATAGGTTTATACAAAAACACAAACCAAATTTTTTAGGCCAAGTTTTGCCTTCATAAAATGTATCTTTTTTTCCTGTAGACATAAAGAAATCTGTGTGCTCCTTACATGTTGCTGTTCATTCTGCTAGCCATGGAAAATGGGCACCAAGCACAAGTGCTCAGGTCATAATATCTATCTATATGAAGATTTTTTATTTATTGAAAAAATAATGCTTCCTCCTGCCCTACAGCAAGCCTGAAAGCTTTTACTAGAAAGTGGAAGATATTTTTCTCCTGCTAGTTTTGAAGATTTTTTTGAAAGCCACTTTTGGATCATCCCTTTTCAGTGGCTGAGCAAGAGTCTTTTTTGCTTTTATTTTGTGCACTTCATTTTGTTCTCTTTATTTTCCTCAGAGTTCAACGTAAGACCTGAGCTTACCAATGGACCACAGAGCATCCCATCAGATCTGCCTCTGACATGGGAGCACAGTGATCCAAGATTCCATGCCTACCTTCCCTGATCAGCCTGGTGGATTTTTGTAGGAAGTCTGTTGATGATCTTGATGGTTTTTGATCAAGCATAATTGCAGAAACACAGAGGTATACACTCTGCCTCACAGGCCTGGCTCCTTCCTCAGCAATATGCACAGTTCCCATCACATCCAGGGAGAGAACAGACTCCCGGGTGTATAAATTCATTGTCTGCTTCCTCCTCTTTGAAATATTACATTTTTAGAACCTTGGTTTTAAAGATGCCCTATAAATCTGACAACAAGTGTTACTGAAGTTCCATCTCTAAATAAATAATTTAAAATAAAAGTTGTATAAATACCCGTCTGTGCCAACAATATGGTTTGAAAAGGAGCATGGTAAACACAAAGTAAATTAAATGGGATTCACTTTCATGAGGTGAATGGCTACTTAAACCAGTTATTATAGAGAAGATTTTGTTGTGTGGTGCGACAGCACGTACCCATGTGGCTAACCAAGAGCTGGTTGAAAAAACAAACCCCACCCATACCTAGGAGCAGTGCCATGACCAAACCACAATTCCTGCGAGGAATAAATTTAATTTGCTGAAAATGAAGTACAGGCACTGTCGAGCTCATTAGGCAGCAACAGACATATTGCAAGAGAAGAAAGTGGAATTTGGTGAAAGGTCCAAGGTCTACATATGCTGTGAATAAACCAGACTATTGTTTTTTGATAAAGGAGTATTGTTTCGAATGTGCTGGGTAACTAAGTAAAGCCAGCAGAATTTTTTTGCCAAATATAGTCTCTTGCTCACTGCTAAAAATCCTAGCTTTTAAATTAGGAGCTGAAGTCATTGAAAAAAAGTTTACATTCCTGCAGCCTGCTGCAGCAAAGCCAACCAAATGTTTGGCTTAATATTCATCTCTTTCATGAACTTTTCTTAAACATCTAAGTCAGAAAATACCATTTCTATTTTTTAGTCATTTGATGCTTAAAACTTTAGGTTTCTTCCCTTCTTTTTCTCCTTTTATATTATCTTTTTTACTTGTTCAGAAAAGACCCAGCAGGATGACTGCTGTGGTATTAGGCTATGTGAAGCATTTAATAACTTAAAGAAATCATGCTTTCAGCTTCTGGCACCAGCTCCAGTTGTAGGACACTGTTACTACCAGTACGTTTTTTGTTGTTTTGTTTTTGTGGTTTTTTTTGTCATAGCCCAAGCCAGTGTAAAGGAGGAAAAGAAGGTTTTGTTTTTCACAGTAGCTCGATGCAGTGGTGATATGGGCCTAGAAAACCATGAGATCTTAGGAGACCTGACTGTTAAAAACCGTCCAAACTGCTACATTTCTTTGGGGCGATGCTGTGCAAATGATACACTGTAAAACTATTTAAATGGTTAGAGCAACTGCTGGAAGATTGAATTGTCTTCCAGTCCTTGGATATATTTGGTGCTCATTGCTTTTAGCCATTCCAGCAGGCCAGCATGGGGTTTTTTGGATCTGAATCTGAGTCTGAATGGGCCAGCCCCTTCATGTCCCAGCAGCAGTGCCAGGACCAAGAGGGAGGGATGCAGCCTGTGTCTTGTGCCTTCAGGAGACATAAGGGAGTGTTTGGCCCCATGAAGTTTGCCCCCACAAACTGTAAGAGCTGGCGTCCCTCACTTCCTTCTTCCGACCCACAGGCTGAGGGCATCACCCAGGAAAACAAACTCTGAAGTAAGTTCGGTTTTGGGTACATTTCTATCCAAACAAACAATAATCAATTTATCTGTTAATGATTTCATCTACTTTCTCTACTCACTATTTCACATCTGTAATACCCATTTGTTCTGCCATTGTTTCCTCCAGAAACAAGATGTGATGGGACATTCAGGGTCAACCCCACAAGGATCACCAGTGCAAACAAAAAGGCAAAACCAAGACCGTGCTGGGGTCCAGCTGCTGAATTTAGCTCCCCTAAACTGCCAGAAGCATGATTGCCACAGGGAGGAAGAGATCAGCTGAAAGTAGCCAACTTTTCTCCTTTTGAGACATTTTGGCTGCTGTATTAAGGCAATATGCAAATAAACATGTTGGTATTTTCTAATACGATTGGGTACTGAGTGTACCTCAATTGGTGTCTTGCTTTTCTTCTTTCTTAACCATGCTAGAATTGTTTGATGTTCAGGTGATGGGTGTCTCTCCGTATACAGTGATGGACTAGAAAGGGAATAGAGAAGGTGGGTGTACATGACAAGGCCTGTTGATGGGATCCAGTTTAGTAGGGAACACAGGGATTGTCTCAGAGGATTCACATGGCAGCAGGCAGACTTGTTTTCTAAAACAGGCAGGCACAATCAGAGCAGAATCATCTTTTCTCAGCTTTTTCTGATATGGCCATACCTCTAAAGGGTGGAGTGACTCAGCCAAGCCCCTCTGATCCCCTGTCACCTTCTCTTGCCTGCTGCAACAGAGGATAACTTGTCTTCTCATGCCTATCAACTAATTTATCTGCAATTGAGATGCCCAAGCATGAGGGACACTTACAGTGAACATTTTCATGTTAATAATACTCTTGAAAATTTTTAACTGATATATTTAGTAGGAGGCTCCTTATCTAGATGTGCACTGTAAGGAGGGAAATCTACTTCAGCAGGCAAACCTACTACCTGAAGATTGTAAAGTTGGGATACCATTTTATTTACATGAATTCCAAAAAGTATACAATTGACTCACCTTTGTTTCCTCTTCTCCCATTTACTTTCCTTTTCAAGATGCATGAAGCACAAAAACATTTCTGAAAATACCGTTTAAAAAGCCCACATAATAAGCTCATGTCTTCTAAAACACCTTTTACCCCAGGCTTGGCATGTGTATCATTAAGTCTCCCTTACCTCATGCGCTTGATTGCCAGATTTGAAGTCTTGAACTTATCAGATTTTGAAGATGTTCCTCAATGTTTATAAATAATAGTTTAGGTGGTTTTAATGAAATTACTTCAAGATATAAAGATAAGCATCTGCATAAAATATTTCAAAAATTAGATTTTTAATAGACACCACAAAAGAGATACTGCACATGCTGAGCAGTTGAATTTTATTCTGCTGTAGGGAATAGCTTTTTTGCTGGACCCTTTATTTCATCTATAGAAGGTAGGATCATTTAAACACCCATATCTTTCTCTCTTCAAATGATACAAGGGTTACTAATCATGACTTTGACTGAGCATCACAATGAGGATAAAAAATTTTCCTGCCAGTTATATTCAACACTAATCGAAGAAAACAAAATACTCAAAGTAATGAATTATTTTAACTAAGTTAATATAATAAGTTTAACCTAATCAGTATTGACAGCACTTGGAGATTTATGACCAGTCACTGAATATTAGGAGGATTACATAAAAGGAAACCTTGGAGAATTAGATCCAGCATCTTTAAGTCTAAGCCCCTTGTAACTATTGAAAAATCATGAGTACTAAAAAGTGAAAAACCAGAAGACAAATTGAAAAAATGATGAATGCATGGAACAAAACAATGTCATTTCCGGCTTTGACTAGCACATCATAAGGTTTCTCTCTCTATCTCTCTTTTTAATTTGGTCATTCTTTTTTTTTGTTCTGAAGCCAACCTGACGTTTGAGGATCTAGTCTGCTATTTCTGAAAAACTGGGGATTGCAATGCCACTAATTTAATAACATTTCACTGGTTTCCAGCCTCCTTTCATTACTTTGTTTTAATTTTCCCCCTTTTATCCCTCTCTCTCCCTCTGTCTGCCCCATTTCCAGGGCCAGCACTGAAGCTTCCCTTCTATTCTTGCAGTGTCTGACCAAAGACCCAGCAAAAAGCACCAATGTCTTAAAAGCTCAAGTCTCCTCAGATTACAAGTGGCACCAAGGTAAAACCAAATGCTTCCTGTGCCACCCACAGCCACTGTCATTCATGTCAAATTTTCACTGACAACAGCTGATCTCTGAGAGGCAATGGGAAATTCAGAGAATTCAGAAAAAAACCCCAAACCAACAACACAAAATCCCTCGTAAAAACTAAAAAAACCGATCCACTATTATAAAGATCAAAAAAATTGATAGTGACATGGATCACTCATGTTGATTTAATAAATTGCCCTAGTTTTTCAGCACGGATGACTTTACAGCCACTGCTATCCCAGCATAACTGTTATTGATCATCTGCTCTGCACTTCAAGAGAAGTAGGACTTCAGAAAGAAGGGTGGTGGAAATTTCCAGAATGTAGATGATCTGTTTGGATAAACACAGGCTTTTTATATTTAATTGCTAGGTCTGGAAAGCTTAGTTACCCTGCCCACTGTCTCTGCCTGAGTACACTCAAATGGATTAATGCAGGTGGGATTCCACATGAATAGGAGCATTTCCTTCCACTACCGCCACTTGCTTCTTTCTTCTTGCTGTACAACTATTGAAAAGAAAAAAAAAATTCCATCACCTTTGTTGCTAACACTTCTGGTCTTCTTAGTTCTGAGTGAGGAATAGTTTTGTTGTCTTTTGAGGAAGGCAGGACAAAGAATCAGCAAAATCAACACATGTCACATCAGTTTAGAAATTAGCTCTATTAAATATTTAGGTGCTTTTCAAGTGTTGTCTGAAGAAAATCATTTCCGTGGAATAAACAGGGCTTGTCTTAAAGGTTCTGCAGAGATAAAGGACCTTCATCCATCAGCAATTAAATATGACAGGAAACAGTGTCCTGAAGGCCATGGCATATTTGCATGCAAAGGATTATTCCAAACTGTATTAAAATTAATCACGTATTTTCAAATATGCTTGAGGTTTTTCGTGAAGGCAGAAGGTAACACAGTTGCAAGGTTCCTAGCTCTGGATTATCTAAGAATAGACCGTCAGGTTCTATTTTTAGCAACAGTGATATAAATCCAAAGAAACCTCACATACTTCAGACTAGAAGTCTTGTATTTACATTTGAATTAAAGATGTCAAGTCAGCCTCTCTTTTATTGCTGTACACTACTAGATGCAAATCTCTGATTCTGCAAACAAAATCTGTATTAATTCACCAGACTGGAAATTCATTAATTCTGTGCATCAGCCACCTGATGAGAGTTAATATTCTCAGGTAAAAAAAGGTGAGTGTTCTTTACTACTGGTCTGTTTTAATAGTATCTTGTGGATTGGGACAGCTGAAACAGCAATTGCTCAGAATGATCTTCAAGCCACAACGTTTTGGTTACCTCACTTACCTCAGAATATTTTCTTCTGTGAATTAGAAACTGACTTATTACTTACACAATTTTCAACTATTTCAAAGATTCCTTTTCAATGCCAAGGTGCAGTAAAATCCAGTGTAATGTAAATCACTCTCTGATACTATTTTTCCCTTCTCTTTCAGGATAGAGCTATAAATGCAATGAAAATATTATTATTTTGAATGGCACCAGTGGAGAAATTGGAATCACAGATGGAGTTTAAAAGTCATATCATCTTGCTAATAGCTGAATAGGGTATTTTCTAAGTTGGATTTTGGCTATGCTACTTTGAATATTTGAAAATTTTTAATTTTAATAAGGAGAACATTTTAACTGCTGAAACTGAGGATAATGTTACATTATCCTCTTGGCACATTTAATAACACATACTAATGCAGCCTGTATTTCCAATGCAACCCCTCTTCCTTGTCTAGCATTATTGCTGCAACTTGATGTATTTTTCTGAGCAGCAAACCCAAACAGTAATGTGGTTATGGGAAACTGGAACAAATGACCACTTGCTCTGGAAAGCAGCACGCCACGAGTTTGAAGTCCTTCATGTTTACGTAGTGGCTTGACTCTCAGCAACAGCTCATAGCCACAGAAACAAGAGCTGCATGAAACACCATGTAGGGCCTGTCAACCCAGGAATGTGCTGCGTGCTGCCAGCTGTGCCCTACAGCATCTCAGGCAGCCTGTCCCACACACCGGAGAGGACTGCAAATATTTCTGACCAGACCTGCTGGGCTAAGCTGGCTTTGGCAGAAGCTCATTAAGCTAACAGGGAAGCCTGTTTTTAAGTCTTTCAACTGCTAAATATTGTAGTAACTCCAAAGATGTTTCTCACAACAATAATTCCACTAACACTGTTTCCCTTGTGAGAGTTAATTAAAAATTAATGCATTTTGTTTTGATGTCTTTTTTTTGGAAAGCAAATAACTCACTCAAACTTTAACCATGTTGGTGCTTAAATAAAACAAGATACCAGTCTGTGCTTTCCCTCCAAATGGAAAGACAAAAAAATCACCGCATTTTATGCATATGTGTAATAACACAGATGGAGGGTGTAATATTGAGACTTTGAATCAAAACTCCCCTTTTCTAGACTTCCCATGTACCTTTATTTCCTGTTTAGAAAGCAAAAGGATGACAGGCAATTCAATACTGTTATGAAGAGTCATTGCCTTGCAATATGCAGACCCCCAAGACATCATCTCTGTAGATGTGGTTTACCTGTAGATGTAGCAAATCATCTCAAGCATTCCTGCATCTGTTCCCAAAAACCCCTGACAGAAATCTTGTCAATGGCCTCAAAACCAAGTCTTGGGTGCTTTGGAAAGCATCCTTTCTAGTTCCATGGTCTCTCCTAGGCTTATCAGTAGATCCATTTTACTTTACATAGATAGTCTACCCTCTCAGCTCACACATAAACCTGACTAGTTATGGTTAGCTACCAATTGGCGTTTTCAAATGCACCCATCTCCACCCACCCACAAAGTAGTCCAGGATAGCAGGGTACCTATTACACTAGCCAAACCAGTCAATCTGTTCAAGGGTGTGAAATTCCGAGCTGGCACATATTAGTAGCAAGGAATTATTCAGAAGCACCCCAATATACACATTTTAAATACATTTAAATTCTCAGTTCTTAGAGTTGCAAAGACTACGCTGAGATGTAATTAAGTAAGAATACTGCTGTCCATAATTATAAATTATTCTTCTAAAGATTTTCATTTAAAGGCATGACTGTGGTGGCCTTAAAACAACCAACAATAGTGTGCATGGCTTGATTTCAAACTTCTATAATTACACAAGCAGAGATCAGAAGAAACAAGGAATCTTGCCCCTCTTTTTGTGCCAGGTGAAGAATGTCCAATCTCATTTCTACAATAAAATCAAAAAGGCACATTAAATTCCTTTTCATACAGGGCATTGAAAGAACAAACTAAATGGCAAGGGTCAGCCCAGAACGTGTAAATTTTCCTCAGTAATGTAATGGAAGAAAGCAGTACTCCTTATCGACTGGAATTACTTTTGCTGACATGCGTGTTTGAAGAACTTGGCCATTAGGTTTTAGTTCTTGGTTTTCCAAACTGTGCTTGATCCTTTGAGAAAAAAAAGGCTGTAACTGAGTAAACTAAGTACTTTCAAATGGTTGATGCCACCCTAGTTTCCTATCAGAAAGCTTATTATCTTAAATGAAAATAAATGGCATTGCCATGCAACAAATATAGGTTTTGCCATTGCTACAGGATCCCTTGTACCCTTAGAGATATACCGATTACAGTTCAAGATACACTATTTAGATTTAACAAACAGCTAAATTGTATTCTTATTAACAAAATGCATTAGGCTACACATTAATAAAAACACCTTACTATGGACCAGCAAATCTTCCATTAAAATTAAAGGATATTTGTGCTGCAGAGCCATGAAATATGCACTTTGTACAGGATTCTTTCAAACCACAGCCCAGTGAAATGCATGGGTATACTTCCATTGGCTTTAGTGACTTTTACATCAGGAACTAAGGCACTGCATACATTACATCGTCTTAATGAAGAATCACAGAGAAAGAAAATACAGGTTTATTATAAATGAAGATGTTCCGAAAGCATTTTTTTACCTATATTAGGAATTAGTGAGTGAAAACTAGGTTCAGCATAATGTGTAATTCTTCATCTTACCCCAATCAATTGCTAACCTGACTCTCCATAATTTCGTCAGTCGCCTGAAGAGTTGAAATCTTAAGTGAGGGCACAAGGTCTTGAATTGCTAACAAAGACAAATTTGTAGTATGCCATTTTTAACAAAGAAAAAAGTCATTATCAAACCTTTCAGACAATTGAAATAAAAAATCATTTCCATTTCAATTAGCATTTCTGTTCCTTGTAAGGCATGTCTTTGAAAACAGATAATGCTAAGTTTCCCTACCAAAACTGGGTACACTGGGACCCACTGCTCCACATCCAGCTCTGCGTACAGGCAACAATGACAGAACGTAACAGCAACATTCAGGACAAGACACATCTTTAGTGCCCAGGTGCAAAATTAATACAAAATGTAAAAGGGCAAAGGCTTGGAGCCTTAGAAAATTTCAGCTCCAACTTGCCACACTTAGGGGAAAAAGAAAAAGGAGTAAAAATTTTTTTAATAATACTGCTTTCTAAGGTCTGAGGCAGATGACTGAAGTTTAGGCTTCCACCTATAAACCTTCTGGTACTTATTGCTCACTCGGCTACTAACACATAAACCACTCTGTGTTGTTGCTGTTACTTCAGATGTATGTAGGGCACTTTGCTGCTAAAGAACAATTTACATAGGCCAGGGAAGTAAAACATAACTTTGCACAAAAGGCTAAACAAATGCTTTGTGTTATTGGCCCTGCCAGTTTTGTTGCCTGCAGAGGGGGCCAGTATCAGATGTAGCAAGGAGACATTCAGTAAAGGTCAAGACACTCAGCACTTCATTTTTCTTAATCTTCCATCACCTGGAAGTCAGCTAAATTCCTTGTCGCTTGTCCTAAAATGGTCTGAATTCTGCCTTGGATAGAGTTCCTTGAAACCATGCACTGGAGCCAAGACAGTGTCTTTGAAACTACACCATCATTATTAGCACCATTCCTGGGTCTGAGGTGTTTTTTTCCTTCACATCAGCTAGAAAAATTGGTGTATGTGCACATTTCCTTCCCAAATTCATATGTCCCCACTCACCTGATGGATTTGGATATCCCGATACGGAGCCTAGAGTTGCCACAGCTACAGCTGCATCATGGGCACAAATCGGATAGCTCACTGTGTTCTGCAGCTCTGCCCCAAACACCCTCTTCCAAGCATCCCGGCAGTGCTGGAAGCACCCCATACCCCTAAACATGTGTTTTACCTCACTGTCCATAGCACAGTTATGTTTTTACCACCTCCCAGGACAAATATTGTAGATTTAAGCAAAGCTTCAACTCTGGTGCTCTCTCTGATCACAACCAAGAGATATCAGCTTTTTTGGGGTACCGTCAAGATACTTAGAGGTCCTGGAACCAGCAAAGCCTACCCATTGTATTAGGCTGTGTAATAGATCTGAAATGGCTTTATAAATCAGCATACAGAAATGAAGATACTTGAGGAATAATCTTCCAAAGACATTCTTCTGAATAAGTTTGTATTTTAGGTATGATTAGATTTCTGAAGCAGTAGAAGTTCAATTAATTATGCAACTATCTAAACAATGACAGATAAAACAAAAAAACCATACACATAAAAACCTCTCATCTTTTCTCTGCAGAACTTATTTTTTATATTTTTACTCAGTCACAATCACAGTTCTTGAGGTGGAGGGCAGATTTATTCAACAAGGACTGACACACTGTTTTCCAAAGTACGTAGTTTTCAAACATGGGTAACAACTGTGTTATTTCAAGATTCAAATTAATTGAGCAAGTCAAAGAAAATATTGAAACTTTGCCTAAAACCAGGTACTTTCAAGCTTCTAAAGAACTTGTGAAAATGAAACTCATGTATAGGTACCTTCCTCTTAAAAACACAAAGGAATTTTTTTAGCAGTTGCTTTGCTATTTTCACTACCAGCACATAACCAAAAATTCCGGGTGTTCTGTAAGAATTCTCTTTTAGCCTATCAAACAATCTGCCCTTCAGACTGAAAACTTGCTGCATTTCCCTGACCACTTTGGGAAAGATGAGGAGTCCAAGGATCTCGAAATCCATGCAAGAGTAAACGAGTATCTGACATGTCTGTAAGACCTTGATTAAGTGCTCACATAATTTATTTGTCACACTTTATCTGAATCTATTTTATCAGTGTCTTAAATCTTCCTTGAATATGTGCAAAACTTTTTTTCATTGTGCAAAAGAATCCTCAGATTCTCCTTTTTTCCGCACTGGCAAATCCAATAAGAATCTGCTAAATCTGAAAAGCTCCAACTTTCCCAATAATTTTTTTCACTAATCATTTTTAGGTCTATACTGTTCAGAGACAAATAGAGAGAGGTTTCTCCTGGCTCACAGGAGGTGTGTATTCTTGTTTTTCTTGGGCAAATACCACTCAGTAGAAAAAATATTTTCTGGGAATAGGTTTACAAACATATATTCATTAAATCACCATATATCTGATAAAAGTTTAGCGGTTGGTTGTTCTTCACATTTGTAATTGGTAAGATGCTCATGCTGCAGAAATTTGAGTTGTACTTAGTCCTGCCTTAGCTGTGCCTGTGTTTGTGTGCAGAGTTGGAAGAAGAGGCATGCAGTTGACTAACTTCAATTATTTACTGTATGTGGAGAAAGTCCTAAAATGTAGCTCAAAATATGTAATGCATTTTCAATATTTATGATTAAGCCTTAAAATATGAGCAGCACTGATGGAAAAGGAACTCAAATGACAAGATTAGACTCCAAACTTCCCTGGTGAGAAGAATCCCATTAACTGGGTTCAAAAATGCCAGCAGTGGCTCAGCTCGTTTTCTACTGTTCCTGTGGCTTCAGCCAAAGAAAATGAACGGTAGAGGTGAAACATCTAAGCAAGCCTTTTGCAGGGATTTCTAGTGACTTTCCTGACTTGCTCTGTAATGCAGGGTTCATCCAACATATATTAAAAGATCTGTCCCAGAGTTTGGGAAACCTAGCTTATCCAAGGCACAGAAAGCAGAAAATCAAAGGGAAATTTCCCTTATCAGTTGTGGTAAGAAATTCTTGAATGTTTTGTCTTTAATTTTCTCAGTACACAAGGCTGACTTGTTAGAAGACATAACACTGATAACACTCAATAATGAAGAAACAGTGTGCAAAGAAGAAAAGGAAATATTTATTTTCTGGACATACCTGAAGTTAAAGTCCATAGTAATACTGAAAATGAAGAGTAAAATAAAAATGCAGACTAACTGTGGTAGAGCAGAGGTCTGGAGGGCAGCTATGTCTGGGCAGGCCTGCTTACAGAATCAGGGCCTTATTTATCACCTTGTATGTTTGTATCTACAGTTGTTGTGTGTCAATCTTCAGCTCTCATCTTCCCAGTGGTATCTAGGCAGGGTGATCTGAGGGAGAACAAAACAAGGTTGTGAGCCAAAACTCTTTCATTTTGCTGCAAAAGGGAAAGTGACCCATGAAGAATTCATGTCCTGTCCCTTGAAGCTGTTTTGGTTTTTTTTTTTTTTTTCCTTTGTCTTGTTAGGAAAAGAAAGCAAAAAAAAATTATTTGTCTAAAACTTCAGTTCTTTAAAATGTTTAGTTGACAATTGCAGGGAAACAATATGTTTAAATGTTATTTTAATTACATATACTTAGACTTCCCATAAACAAAATTTTGTTAACTTTTCAAATTATTCAGTGTTACTTTGACCTATTTTTTTAGATGCCTGAAAGGAAAATAAAGGGTCTGAAAGGCAGTAATTTTGGAATTAAAATTTGACCCTTCAATGCATTTATTTTTAGTATATAAACAGATGCTTAAAGAAGGGGGGAAAAAAGTAAACCTAGGTCAGGAATGAAAAAGTCTTGTTTTGGGAAAAGCAACAATCTCGTTTGGTTTAGTTTATTGCTCATCTTTTACATTTTTCAAGCTGCATTATTGCTTTTTTACATTAATCATTTTGTGGTATCATGTACAGTCTGAGAAACAAAGGCAGCAATTGCTGCTAAAGTTAGTGGGATTTCATAGTCTCTTCAGATTGTGTGAATGCTCTAACTGTAGCAAAGAAAGCACACACGTCAAAGACAACAAGTTAACATAAAATGAAATAATTACTTTACAATCCATTTTCAGAGCTATCTGACTTTCTACTCAAAGCTTGTCCCACCAGGCCAAAAATTATCTGGATATTCTTTTGCTAGCCACTTGAGAAATATTTGGGATTCAGGAGACGATTCAGGAGACAGAAGACATGCAAAGTTCTTGGAAACTATGTGTCAGCCTCCATGTCTCCAAATGGAAAAAAAAGTGTGCAGAGAAATCTGACCAACACCAAGCAACTGTTCTGAAGAATGTGGCTTTAGTTTTTCAAAGTGGAGTCAGCCTGGTAATGCTTGCAGCTGTAGTGAAGAAACACACAAAAGCAGAGAGCACATGGGGTACAGGGAGAAGGTCTCCTGTTTCACCAATTCTGCATGAAAGATTTGCTTTAGTCATAAGTCCAGATTGAAAAGTTCTTCACTCTAATTGACCTTAAATAATAACTGCTGAGAGAGAGCTTTACTAGCTGATAATTACAGCCCTTCTTTTATGAGATTTAGGTTTTCAACCACAGAACCAGAGAACAAAATATAACTAAAACTGCTGCTCTCTGAGCTCAGAGTATTGGGGTACAAATATTTATCTGAAACAGTAGGAGAAAAGAAGTGTATTGTCACCCTGAACTTCACAGGGGGCATAAAAATGAACACATCTTCCTTCAATGTGGCTTTTACTGCACCACATCCTTTTACCCTAATGATGCAAAATGCTAAACTAATATTGGTTTCTGTTAAGAGCAAAGCCCTTCTTGTTACACTTGCTATTACTTTTATTTTAAACGTTGTAATTATAGGAGGCATAGATGGTGCTGCCTATGATTTACCATAATAAATTTTTTTATAAAGATGTTTACATTATAGCATCAAGTCTTAAAATACAGGGAAATACTAGAATTAATATGAGGAGTGCATCTTTAAATTATCTCCTCCCCCCCTTTGTTGCATGTATTATGCCATGCTCTTCAAATACCTTGTCAAAAACTTCTGTTTCTATCAGAGTTCAGCCTCACTCTGTATAAAACGTAGACCATTTTCTAGGCTTGTGTTGGGCTTGTTTTTTGAAGATAACTTTTGTCCAAGGCATTTTTTTCAGAATTTGGTTGGAGAACAGAGAACATTTTACTGGGTTGCAAGAAGAGGAAAGATAGTTTCGTAATTAGACACTATAAAATGCTACACTATCAAATGCTGCCCTTCAGTATCACACTCTGTCACTGTACAGGCTTCAGTTCATAGCTCTAGTTCACAGATATTTCCATATCATCTCCCTGAGCCATAGACTTATCCAGATAGCCCATGATGTGCAGAGCATCACACAGAGTGTCTGGGAAATCTTGAACTGGTCACCCTGAGTCAACTTGAAATCTGTGTCTTTCTCTCCCTCAGGGTATTGTCAGAAATCCAGATTTTTACAAAGAGTTTTTAATAGATAGAAAGTGGAAATCTGAGTGTGTTTAGACTAACAAAGTCTACACTAATTTATATGAGAAAATCCCCCTGGGTTTGTTATGAGATTATGTTGTTGAAACTGGCTTCTTCCCACTATTTCTACACCCAAATTTGTTGCATGGCAACAAATCTGCTGAGTCTCATGACTTTGATGTCTTACATAAAGAATTCAGGGTCAATAAGATGGAAGATATGACTGTGTTAACTCAGGCCCATTTCCCTAGACAAAGGCTAAAGAACTGATCTTTTCACTCTTTTCATCTGGTTGATAGTGAAAAAAAATGTGGAAAAGATGACTGATGTTCTAGATGGAGCACAGGCATTGACTTTCATGTATAAATATGAAATATTCTCAGAATAAAATACAGTATAGATAATTTTTCCAAATTAAATTCAACATAAGGTGGACATAAGTTGCAGTGGCAAGTGACTCTAGAGGAATAATGGCATTTCACTACAGTAACACTTAACAGAAGTATATCATGCTTTAGACTGCTGTCTAGACAAGTATCTTCTTACACAAATACTTTGATATATCCTTGGAAGTGCATCATCTAAACCAAGGAATATGAATTTGAGTTACAAATAAGAGCTGCTCTTATCTAGAATTTAAGGTCAGTAGCAGATGTTACACATTCCTATAGACGCATGCCCAAAGACAAGGATTTTTTTTATTTTAATGGCAGAAATCTGCCAGCTATTCTTGCCTTGTCTGCAACAGCTGAGCAATCTTTCAGTGCCATGAGGAGATTGAAAACTTGGCTCATATCTAGCATGGACAAGCTTGCCTTAATCACATTGCTCTTTTACATGTGCACAAGGACATCAACATTGACAGTGCTACAGTAAAGCAGCCATTTGCTAAAAACAACTGTCAACATTGTCAAGTTTTTTGGAACCTTTTACAATGTGATTTTGGTGACAAAGCTTGTATAATTCTCTTTATCAGCTGCAGTAACAAATTTCCATAAAAGAGATACACGTAGAAACATACTGGATCTGGATTTTCTATTACTAGTTTCCACCTGACATTCTAAAACAAATTGATTAGAACACATTACAAGATAAATTAATTGCAACATCCAGAGATTCCAGTCTTATTTAAACCAATTTCAAGATTTTACACAAAAAGTTGCAAAAACAAAGTAAAAGATTCTGTCTGTGGTTCACAAGTCAGGCTTATCCTAAATTCTTCATGCATTTTTATTTCTATACTAATCTTGCCATTGAACCTGTAAAGATATGCTTGAAAAAAAGAAACATCATTACATTATTTGTGGTGCTGACTGAATATCTGGAATTTTAAAAATCCCAGCATGTAAGGCTCAGAATAGTCACAGAATAGGTAAACACTACAAAGTGCATAGTAAAATGCTACAGAGGGTGGGAGAGAAATGTTATTTAGGATTAGATTAATTTAGGCTTGGGACTGGTGCCTAACCTGTGCCTGTACCAGCTATTGGGAGTTCTGGTTCTTCCAGCACTGCTCAAGACCAGTCTCTCAGTATATGCCACTCTTTAAGTTACTGGACCATTAATACAAGTCTGCAAATGGGTCTTGGTATTCTGGGCACTAAGACACTTTCAGCTTATTGTATTCTGCTTTCATGCTTTTCTAGGAGCAAGTATTACTTAAACAAATCATAAAATAAACAGTGTTAAATAGACAGTATTTGTTGATTACAAAAACACTTACATGAAAGCATATGAAGTTATTTTCAGCCAAATTTCATCCCACAGTAATATTTCTGATTGCCCAAAGTCATAATTCCTCTAGCTTGCCTAGAAGTGGGTTTTTTCTCAGTTTCGGTCAATCATTCTTCCTAGCGACCCATAAAATACCTTGTAAAGAAGAACAGGGTATGTTTGCTCGAGATCCTGTCTCACATCTGAGATAGGTTATGAGTACAGCTCTGTGTTTGCTCCTGCAGTTCTCTTCAGACTGAGCACTAATGCTGTGGAATCTACAAGCCCATGAATTACCAAACTGTCCCTGTTAAATGCTAATGAGGGCTCTGAATTATGCTGTCAGCAACAAAATTTCTCTGTATCATCTTAATAACAACTTCTAAAGAAGACTTTTATATATGTATTAGCTGCCAATACTCTTAGTTGTTCCAGTTCATTCTTCTGATATATAGTTGCAATGCCCGTGAGATATCTCAGCACAAATGTTAAAATTACTGGTATTTATCTTGAATTAAAGAGAAGGAGGGGAGAAGAGTACGGATTGTGGACACAGTATGCATCAGACCCAGGGAGTTTCATAACTCCCAAGAGAACCTAGTGCACAATGTCAAAGTGAAGGGTGACTCGCAGTTAATTTGGTTGGTGGCCTGAGGCTACAAATAATACTCTTGCCCACAGCCCAGGTTATTCAACTGTGTAATAAGGATGAAAGCCTTATTATAGTTTCTGCAAAGACTCAAAATCATCGATATGGTTTTGCCATGCAGGGGAAGTGTTAAGTGATACAGAATTGTATATGTGTTGCTCTGTGCTCAGGATGTGTTTCTAACTGTTCCTAAAGTTTAGGAACACTAAAATAGTTAATTTTCATGATGACAAAAGGAAGCAGGAAAATAAAGTGACACCCTTGAATGAACTGTGAGGAAATAAAATACACAACATGTGATAATGCCATGACTCTCTGTTACTGTGTATTTCTGGGCTGAAAAGATATGGCTTGATGGGTAATTTGTCATGCTGTGCAATAGAGAACAACAGTAAAGAGACTTCAGACAGAAGAAAATTACACAAATAGTAGGGTGGAAAGGTATAATTGAAGATGGCAAAAATCTGAAAGAAAGACATTTAAAATTACTGTACTGACCTACTAAATGCAGTTGGGCGTGGAATCCTGGCCTCACAAGAAGAGGCATTAAATGACTGCAGGCTGTGACACTACTGCAGGATAACGTCAATCTTATGGAGCTCTTACAAGATTTTTTTTTTTTAAATTGTTAGATTAAATAAATTAAATCCTTGTTTTACATTTGCATGCACAGCCTGAACAAATAGCAGACTTACAAGGAAGAAGGTCCCTATGGTCAAGTTGGCAGCTGGCACGCAGACGCATGGAACCAAGACCTCATCTTCTTGTCATGAACTGCACAAGGATTCATTCTCCACCACTAGATTTGTGTCTGTAGACAGTTGTAGACGTGAGCATTTGCTGCTGCTTCAGATGATTTGTTCACTTGTCTCTGAAGAGAGATATTATACCCAGTGATTTCAATGCTCCAGAGAAGCCAGCAGAGGCAAGGACCACCAGAAGTGTGTTGTTTTCTGCTCAGCAGGTCCACTGTTGCTCAAACTCTTGGTTCTTTAGCAAAAGCTGTTGAGAATCAAAAAAGCAGAGAATCAGAGAATCAGAGAGAGAGAAAGGAACCTGTAAGGATCATGGAGTCCAAATCGTGGCTCTGCACAGGACACCACAAGAATCACACCATGGGTGTGAGAGCATTGTCCAAGCACTTCTTGAACTCAGGCTTGGTGCTGTCACCACTTCTTTGGGGACTCTGTTCCAGCTCTGGGTGAAAAAACTTTACCCTTTTACCTAAACTTCCCCCAACTCAGCTTCACGCCATTTACTCAAATCCTGTCACTGGTCATGACAGTGAAGGTCACTGCTCCCCTTCTTTCCCTCAAGAAGAATTTCCCCTCAGTCTTCTCCAGACTGAACAGACCAAGTGACCTCAAACACTCCTTATATGGCTTCCCCTCCATACCCTTCATCATCCTCATGGGACTCCTTTGCACACTCTCTAATGGCTTTATATCTTTCTTCTTTCTTTATATCTTTCTTATATTGAGGCACCCAAAACTGCACACAGTATTTGAGGTGAGGCTGCACCAGTGCAAAATAAAATAGGACAAACACCTCCTTTGACCATCAGGCAATGCTGTGCCTCATGCACCCCATTAAGAAGTGTTTGAGTCTCTCCCTCAGACACGGAATCTTGTGCTATAGAGACAAAATCAGATGCCTTTCCATAAGGTATCAACCAATGATCTTCCTTTCATCCTTCTTTCTCTTCTGCTTCCCATACCATCCCAGCACATCAGTGAAAGTACTCTAAAGGAAGCAGAAGGAGACTTTGCTTTTCCTTTTGATTTATTATGTGTTACTTACTCATCTCAGAGAGATGTTGTGATCTGAACCCTTCAGAAATATTAGGGTGAAGTAGGCTACCAAAGACTGATACGACATCTATTACTGACTGCCCTGTGTCTCCATGAATGTGAAATGTTCATATTGCTAGCCAGCTTCTTACCTTCACTGATGCACTTCTGTGCTACACAAAGAATACCACTAGCACACTAACAGCTTTGTCTCCTCTTCAGGAGACATTTGAATTCTGTTTCATATCTGCATACTCTTTTATTCAAGACAAATCACAGACAAATCTCTTTCTCTCCTCAGGCCTACGTGAAACACCAGAAAATCATCCTGAAATGAGCTTCACAAGATTCCCTCATTGTGGGTACAGCATATTAGCTCAACAGGAAAAACGCTGCTGACTTAACAGTTTCCTAGCTTCCTGAAGCACCCACTCTGCATGAAGCCTCAACTACAGAGAGCCAGAGCAAATGCAGAATGAGGCACCATCCCATTGCAGAGATATGATAAAACATTTTACTACAATACAAGCATTTTGACAATAAAAATAATCTAAGTTGTGAAACCACAGGTAGTCTGCTGTCAAGTTAAATAAATGATTAAGCAATCCAGATACTCCAACAGCAATTGTTCCATGATCTATGCTATTCAAAAGGCCACTTCCCAGGGCATTTAAGTACTAAATGAAGATAATAATTCAGTGAAATAAGTTTCTGTGTTTGTTCATCACACATCATTTGGTAATAGTCAAGGGCTTGTGTGATTCTGTGGCAATTAAAATTGCCAGAGAATCCACCCACTGCTGCAGGCTGCTGCAGGATGCAGATTGTCATTTTTAAAACTAAAACAGGGCTTGGTAGAAAAGAAAATCTCCCAGATGTTGGGTGAAAAAAAAGTCACGCAGAGACACTTGTCCAAGTTTTCAGCAGTGTTACACAATATCTCTAATACACATGAACTGCCCTTTGATTTTAATTGTTAATTAAACCAGAAAACTTTACAGCCATTATTTTAATAGTCAGTGATGCTAAGTATTTCATAGCTGTTTCTTATCCGTATCTGTACTTCCCAGACCATCTTCATATTCTTGACAAATTTGATAAATTTCCCCATATCCACTCCTCAAGCCTTCTGTTTATTGTGTTGACAACTCTTGGTAACAACATTGCAGTCTGCAGCTTGCTTAAAATGAAAAATTAAATCTGGCATAAAATCAATAGGATGCAATATAAGATTAAATGCCATACAATGCTGAATTCATTGTATCATTTTTGGTAAAGACTTCAATTTTTTTAACTTGTGTTCATCAGTGACTGAAATCTCAATCTTTTGCAAAAGAAGACTGCAGCACAATTTAGTTCAAGTGAGCTGCAGCATAAGATGGCGTCGTAAAGAAAGAATATCATAGAATGCCAGTCATAAGTAACAATTCTGATCAAAGTCTTATGTAAAATGGTTACATTTCACTCATACAGATCTCATCCATTTCAAAGCCCATGTGCTTCCTTGGCATTTCCCAAGCTATGGTATAAGAACATCTTTATTTTGTTGAAGAAAACTCCTTGTAGTCCAATGGAACTGTGCATGAGATGTGCACTCATGAGATGTGCAGCTGTGTCATCAACACACATATTTTCTCCCCATTGGGTGTTGCGGGTTGCAGCCATGCTTGAAATAAGAGGAACTGAGGACTCTTCATCAAATACGTGACCTTCTTCCTTCAAAAAAAATTAATCCAAACTCCCCAGAGTCTGCACATGTGATCTGTACTGTACTTCTATGAACACACCAGCAAGATGAGGACAGGTTTGCCACTCTTCCAAAACACATCACTCCTTAGGACCACCATGAAGAAGGTGAGTTAGGCAGATGCATTTGGTGAACCCTGTGTGGGCAAGCATTGATACAGAAAAGAGAAAGGAATTGTCCTGATTGTCCTGACAGGCCGTATTACTCTGACAAACCTCCCCTTCACTCATGCTCCCAGACACAGCAACTCCCTTTAAGTTCAGTCCAGACCCTTAATTAATCGGAGCTATATTTTAAGTGTAGTAGTCTCTGAATGGACTACTAGACTTTGCTCTGGGTAGTTGTTTCCTGGATAAACAGATCCCTGCTTTTTTACCAGTCCCATCTTTGCACTGTTCCCTGAATGGGTTAATGATCCATGGTGTAGCCTCATCTCAGCCCCATCCCTGGTCCACCTCCTCCTGGTCCTGACTGTGCTCTCAGAGTGATCCGTGGACCTGACTGATTACTTCACCCTGTGAAGACTGTCTGGACTACTTACAGTCTTCATCTGAACCATATGAAGTTCCCTTAAAATCTAGTTAGAGCACCTCATCAGAAACCTAGAAGCTTTAATAGCCAAGCAATATTCACCCAAAGTAAAGTCATTGAATGACCAAGTAAGATGATCACAGTAAACACCTGTTTCCATTTTATGCATCTTATCTAACGTATTTCAACTGCAGTAAATTATCACTCCAGCTTCATCCCAGCTGATGTGTCGTACATGTTCGAGAGAGTGATATCAATTAACTGTGTTATCTATAATGCCCTATCAGCAATTACTACTACTCCACAACTTATCATTAATGCATTTGATCAGGGTTTTCCCAAAGTAGCACTTATTTAACACTTATTTAGAGGTTAATCAAAATTCCTAAGACTGCTGTTTATTATAATCTGATTTTGGATAACTGTTCAAATCAGTGGTCTTAGAGGCATCAGTTTTGTTTCAGTCTCAATTAATATGGTACATTAATGCCAAGAAACAACAGAGGATTAGAATTATATTTTTGTACATACAAGTGCCTATTGCAGATCTCAATTCTTCACAATGTCTGAATTCTACTAGACATTTTACTGCCTACTGCTGTGGAGCACTGGACAATGTTTGCTGTCATACTAAGAACTGGGAAGGTGGGACAAAGGGAGAAAATCAAGGTGAAGTTAGTTCTCTGTATCATTCCAAGGAGCAGGAAAAAGGTGCAAAGAGAGAAAAAACAACATGTATATTCCTTCTTTTGTCCTAGAAACTGTGACCATGCAGGTAGGGAGCAGCCAGCACATCAATCCATACACAATGCAAAACATACACACCTTAGTAATGCTCAGATTCTGTGGTAATATTGAGTGCTTAAAATACCACAGATATCAGAATTAGCTGCCATGCAGCTCTAAGCAAGTTGGCTCTATGCATATAGGCATGACAACAGATTTTAATCACTTCCCCTCTTTGGTGCCAGTTTTCCCACTGAAGTCTCAGACAAGCATACACAACCTGGTATTCTCCTGGCAAACTTCTTCTTGGCAGACACACTATTTGAGCAGACAGCAGGTACACTACTAAGACTATCTCTGAACTTCTTCCATTATTCCAAAAATCTGTAGGTATTAGCAATTCCCAGTGAAACAATTTTACATATTTTCTTAACCGACATAATCTAGAATACCACTCCTCCTGTTCACTTCAAGTTACTGCTAAATCATTATTGAAAATCCAGCACAAGGCACATACCCTAGAATGGTATCCTGAAATTTGAATGGTTGAAATTTGAGTACTCACAAAAAATGAAAAATCTCAATGCAACTTGTGTTTGTCTGTGGTACTGGAACCACCTCAAATGGTAGCTTTCAAAGCAACTGTTCATGTAGAATCAAACTACTAAAAAAGAAGGAGGCCCACTTACTCATTTATTAGTAAGCATCTTTTGTAGTTACCAGGACAAATGCAAAATATATCTCTTATCCATTGAACAGAATGTATTTATAAAACTGTAGCTTTTATGAGTTTGGGAGACAACAGCAAAATATGAAAAATTACTTGTGGGAAGAGGAGTTGAATCATTTTTACATGAAACTGGGAATGTTTAGTGAAACCCCTTATTTCACTGATCCTTTCCAATATTTATTATAAATATTCCTTTTCAAATAATTAATTTGACAATACACCATATTGCTGATTTGCACTAAAATGTTTTCATTCTAAAACCTCGTAACATTTTGAGGGTTTTGTTTTGCTTTTAGATACTGTCTATGAATCACTCCCTATTATATTTACATTTCAATTCTTGGGCAACTATACTGGCAATTACTATGTAAAATAGTTATACAAAACAGCATATCAGTCTGTAACAAACCATACTTTGGCAGAAAATGTCACTATTAATTTATTACTTTAAAGTAACTTATAATCAGTGTTAACTGTTCTGCAGTCAACATTCCTGGGGAAGTACTCATGTCTTTTCTCTGTTGACAGAATCCTGGAGTACATTTAAAATAATGGCATATACATACCCGAGTTCCTCCTGAGTACAGCTGCTCACAATGCTTTCATTCCACTGGTACAGATGCATTCATATCTGTCTCAGAATTATTTCTCATTATTATTATTATTTTAACTGTGAGAGACTCTAACAAGACAGGTTTGTTGTGAGTTAGGTATTTGTAGTTCCTGGAACCAGCTTTCTTATGGCATCAGCCTGTCACCTAACAGGTGTGTACCTAGTGTGTATCTTCTACATGAACATCATGTGACTGAGGCAGTGCTACAGCCTTCACAGAGCTGCACAGAGGCTGCTGCACTTGAGATGCCAAACTTGGGCCCTGCCGTGTCATCTCCTCCCTTACTGCCCCTGTGCTCTCCTATTGACTTACACAAGCATACTGGCTAGCCAGTATTCATGCAGGTGTCAGAAAGTACTTCTTCTGACTACATGAATAAATTCTGCCCATAGTTTGTTTCAATTTTTTTAAACAAAATCTACAAGTAGGAGCATTTGAGGTGCTTGCACATGTGTGTATACAGTTGTCTCAGCATTTCAGCAGAACCAGTAACTCACTGCAAGGTCAGATTCTTCTCTTTCATTCACTCATCTATACTTCCCCTACAGTGCTTTCATTTTTCTTTTTTGAAAATTTGTTCTCACTTTAGGGCATAAAAATTGAAGAAGTAGAGAATCATGTTCCAAAGTTTTCTTTTTCTCCCACCCCCATAGACATGCTTTTTCCAAGAAAGGTTGGGCCAAATGATCCTTGAGGTCCCTTCCAACTTGGTATTCTATGATTCTATGATTATCTTTTTTCCTGCCTTCAGCTACATTTATGCCAAATCTGACTGTATCTCCTGCACAGCATGCATCTGCCTCTGCCTACAAACAGCCACGAACAGAATTATTCCTACTTAAACACTGTCTCTTCCCTCTGTGTCTCCTTCTCTACCTCACTGCGTGAGGTATTTCATAACCATTCTCTTTCATAGCTTATGGACCTACCTATTTCCAACATTTTACTATGCAACTTCTTTCCTAAATAAAGATCTTCTTCCTTTCATTGAAATGCGGCTCACCACCACTGCTAACAACCACTCAAATAGACAGATACCTCACCTTATCTACCTTAACCCTGCCCTACATCCTTTCTCAAAATTGTTCAGAATGCTGCAGCTAAACTGACCCTTTTCCTACCATACCTCTACTGTCTATATACCTTTCAATTTACTTTTTCTTTAGGAAAAAATTTCAGCTCCTTCTCTCTGTCAGGAAAACCCACATAACCTTGATCTCTCTCACTTACCAAATGTATATTTACATCCTTTGTCCTTTCAGACTTTGCACAGTGATACAGGGGAAGCCACACGCAAATTTGTCCATGTATATTTACTGCTGTATTGCACCTATTTGAGTAAATTTATGAACGGGGAGTTTCACACTCCATCACCTTGCTACTGTAACTGTGTACTTCTCTCCTGGAAAATCTCTGCTCCTACCAGTGGAAGCAGACTCCCACCCATTTTCTAGCCCAAATTTGAACCAATTTTGTTGTGTGCAAGTTCCTCAAACATAGCTGCTTTTTAGTCAGTCACGTTTCTTTCTCAGTCCTTTTCATTTGGGTATGCTTCAGGCATGGAAGGTTCAGAATTTAAGGCCTGTTTTTGCTCAGATAACTCAAAAATAAGAGGAGGTTATTCTATTCCTTGTAGAATTCCTTGTATACATTTTATTCTGCTGATGATCCATAAGAGCCTTCACACAACTCAGCTCACTCTTCTTTTCACAGCAATACTACCTACTTCTTTCCCATATTCTTAAATTTTGTCCTGGCTTTTTCCCGCTTATTTGTATTTGATCTATAAATTCATAAAACATTCAATGAGCCTTTATTTTTCTGAAGTACATCTAAGTTGATGGTGCTAGAAAAGTGATCTGTGGAAAACTAAAATAGTAATAATAAGTTAGGCATATGATGATCTAGAGTTGTATAATATGCCCATTATCATACGATCTGTGCAGTTTTGTCATAGATTTTTAGCACCTGAAAAACTGAATATAGGCCAAATGTTGAATCTCTATTTTGCGTGATGGAGAAGGGAGACAGATTTTATCTGCAATATGCTCAGGCTGACTTTCTAGCGTTTTGGAAGTGATTCTTTAACAAATGTTAGGGGGAAAAAAAGACATCTTGGATTAAAAAGCTAAAAATCATAAAGCTGAGAGCATATTACTTAGATGAAGATTTATGTGCCCAAGAGATACCACTACCAATTTTCCTGATCCCTTTCTCTCCCCGGGGTCTGTGTCTAGGAAGAATTGGATTTTTGCCAGTTACATAGAGTCAACAGGGCAAATCTTAGTTCCATCATTTCAAAACAGCAGGGTCAAGCCCAGCTTTCACTGTATTTTGCAGTGCACCTGAGCAATCCTTCAAGTGTAACTGAAATTTTATTTGTTCAGGATGATGAGCAAGGTCAGAGCTTCCTCGTCCACCTCAGGCTGAACACATAGAGGGCTGAGTAGAGATTAGGTTCTCTTTCTACTTCCCCGTTTAGTACCCCAGCAACCTTGACCTTGTAACAAGGTCAGGCACACGATGAAAGGGAAATGAAAAAATTGCCATGTGTGCTGCATCCTTCTCTGGAGGCTGAAAGTTTCACCTCTCTGATATGCTTAGTTGGCTCAGAGTAAAAGTTCTTGAGAGCAATCACAATCCTAGGTCTCATGTGGCAATCTGCAGAGCAAACAGGCCAGCCCACAGGCAGATTACTCACTGAGGTTTTCACAGGGGGTCAGGCAGCTTCAACTTGCCTACACCATGGTCATACTTCTTAAATAAAATGATTACACATTTGTAAACAGATATCCATAAAAAAAATTATAAACCTGCTATCTGGCATGTAAAAAGGTAACAATTTTTATCATATAAGAAAGTTTTACGGAATTTCTACACAACTACTGTTCCAGCCTAATCAGTGGAGAAATCATTTGTGCCATCTGCACTCGTCAAGGACTGCACTGTGGACACAATGAGGCAGATAAAAACAGTAACAGTGGTAAATTAAAATAATATGCAGGGATACAAGCTTAGCAAACCAAGACTAAACCAGTAGGATTTCAGTGAGAAGTACTGGATCTTTGCAGACAGAAATGTGTTTTTCTGATAGCAGTTGTAATTAATAAGGTATTTTGTTGTTACAGCCTGGCTCAGGTAAAGAAAATGCTTTTTATAAACAAAATTAAGGCAGGATTTTAAAAAATACATAGAGGATGTTAACTAATGGGTAGCAATAACTCATTTTCGTATTTTCTTAAATCAAAGTACATTAAAAGTGTGCATTAGTTGTACCAATTAATAGGTGGAATTACAAGAGAGTTTTGAATTTGAGCCAAGGCAACATTGAAATAACTACATTTGATCTGCAAAGGATCTTCTTCAGAGTGATAGTTTTGAAAATAAATGTAGTTCATGCCAATTTTTCTTTTTCTGCATGGAAATATAGAGACATAAAATCCCTTGTTTCTCTTAGCTCTATGCCTTGATATTTTAACTGTATGGCAGACACATCTTAAAAGAAAAATTATTATTTTGCTTTTCTATTGTTTCTGTGTAAAAACGTAGAATAAGCTCCTTTATTTTCATTCTTTTGGTTCAGTTTCAAGACAATTCCATGACCTACTAAACAGTGACATAGGTGGGTATGGCTGTTGCCAAGAGAAAATAGTCTGATTTCTTATTAATTTTCCTTATTTCTTTTTCAGAACTACAGAAAACCAGACTAGTTTAATGCAATGAGAGCAGTGATTAAGTCTGATGATAATGTGAACTATGATCATTGTTTTTCAAACAGTAATGGATAAGTTTCAGAATTTCCATTCATTAGGACTTTTAGAACATTAATTTTACTCTAAGAATAAGAGCAGACAGGAGGCTTGAAATTAAACACTTGATTTTATCAAACATGATGAAAGTACAAGATCTTTATTATGACAGATACGAACCCTACGAACCAAGCTTCCACAAAGAAAATAATAAAAACACTTACTTATTTGGTACTCAGCTCCTAAACCCTGAATAAGGGAAGTACATATTGAGAGAGAGGTACTTAAAATGTTTCCATGGATACAAGATGATGCCAATAAGGTCCATGTTCCTATCTGAAAGGGTGCCCCTGCAGAGACATACAGCTTGGTGAGTGGTTGTTTATACAAGTAAATAAATAGGAACCTTGTTTATCTTACAAAGAGCTCCTGACCCACAATTTTTGTCTCATTTGTTAGAAAGAACATTTTGCACCTTCTAAATAGCATATTAGAGCAAAGTAGACACTATTGAAATTTTTTTCTTTAAAGCCACTTGAGTTTATGGCATAGTTTTCAAGTAGAAAATGGAGTATTTGGTATGCTGCTACCAATCCTGGCAAACCTATGTCAGTGACATTTTTTAACTCTGTGAGAAAACACACTGGAGCAAATTACACCTTTCTCTTTCAATTACCAGAAGCCATCTCCAGGAAGAAAAAAAGAAAAAAAAAAAGAAAGCAAGGGGTAGATATAAATTATAAATACCCCTATTATGAATAAATTATAAATATCCAATAAGGACAAGCATACCAAGTTTTGATCACTTCTCTCAAAAGAGCCTCCATTTTAAAAGTGGCTGGTTCCTAGATTACCACAGCATAAGTATTACAAACATGTAATTTTGAAATTCAAACTCTCAATTCTGTATGCTTTCTAATTTTGGGAATGAGATTAATACCTTCCACGTGATACATTTTAGTTTTCTAATACTTCTCGGACAAAAAAGCACAACAAGTTACGGAAGAGAAATACAATCAATTTTAACACTTAGCACAATTTAATAACCTGAATTCAAATTTCCGTGTGGTGTGTTCCCATTTTTAAAAAGTTTTCTTCCAGCCACATTTAATAGAACAAAACCTCATCTTGTTCATAGATTCTTCTTGGAATAATGTAATTTTAACATCTATTTAAAGGAGGAAACTTTTTTGTCGTATACGAGCCTCGTGGCCTTCTTTCTTCTTGAAGAAGCAATTCCTGGATGCTGGATAAGACGATCGAGTAGATATTTTCCATTTGAACTTACAGGGTACTTCTGAAGGGGGATGGCAATGCTCTGTTCGTTTGCCAGCACTGACAAAGGTCTGCTTGTCAGTGATACCTTTTACAGCTAAATTTACTCGGGAGTGACAGAAGCAGGTGCACCTTGGCCTGCCAGACATTTGTGCGCCCACATCACGCAGCCTACAGGTCAACATCCAAAGGAGAAAAAGCCCGGGTCTGCAGAGCAGAGGGTGAGTGAGGCAAACACAACCCAAACTGGGGGGCTTCTCTTCAAAGCCAGCTGGTCTGGCTTTATTCTACAGGAATTTTTTTACCTGCCAGTTTGATCAACGAAGCCCTCAGCAGGTGCTGACGGGTAAAACTTCCTGGAGAAGCAGAAGGGCACTGGTGAGTTTTAATACAAAAAATTATTAAATAATTATTCTTATGTCTTTGGAATGCTCTGCTTGCCACAGTGATTCAGCTCCAGGCTCACGGTTACTCTCACAAAGCTTTCTCCAAAAGAAAGCAGATAAGCTTTGTAGCGTGCTTTGCATTTAACTTCATACAGTACTTGATATTAGCTTCTATTCCTAAGAAAAGTTTCTTTAAACTGAGTGGATACTTATAGTCCCTTTCTGTTTCTATGATTCTGAATGGAAAGAACAGAGAGGATTGCCTGCAAGAACAGCAGAAGCCAGACAGTGCTCGCTGAGGGTGTACTCTGTACTCTCCATCCTCCTCCTTTAAAATAAATTAGTTATCCTGGTAATTCCCAAATAAATCAAAAGAATTTGTTGTCTGTAGACTGCTTGGAGCTTCAACAGTCATTCTGACCCTTAGAAATTCCTTCTGAATATCATCTAAGTTTTCTTCGCAATAAATGAGTGAAAATGACACTGTTTAGAGCATTTTACAAGACAATCAAAGGGTTATCACACAATACCATTGCCTTATACTAAAGTGAAAATGTAAATTTTAAACTAGAGGCTTCATGAGAGCACTGCTTGACATGGTGTTTTTTAAAGATATCATGAATTTACACATTCCCATGTTCTAAAACCACAAATTATGCCTGTGTGTGTATTCTTTAATTTGCATAAGAACTGGGAAACTATATGATGGGGGGAAAAAAGATTTCTTTTTCCTAGACGAATAAGATTTCAATAATGTGAAAATGCAGGAAAATGTGACCACATGTTAAAATAAATATTTTCAAGGGAAGAAAAACATTTGTATTATTATTTCTATTTCAAGAACTAATTCTTTTAACTGTGTTTCACAGTATTCATTACAAATTGTTGTGTTAAATTGAAAACATTTATTTAAGCGAGTAAACAGACAGAAAACTTAACCATATGAATCTTTTTCAGTAAACAGATTACATAGTCACAAGTCACTGCACAGCATAGAAGGTACTAATGGGGGAGAAAAAGGAATCACATGTCAATATACTGTTAGATTATTTCTGTAGTAGGTCTTCCCCATATATCAGCAATGAGTAGTCTAAGATTAGGCTGAATAATAATACCTGAATAATTATGCCCTTTAAACACTCATGAACTTTGATTTTGACATTACTAGTCAAAGCATAAAGTAAACTTCTAAATATGAAAGATACATTTTAAGATCAAGTATGAAATATAGAACAAAACAAAATCCCCAAAACTAGATCTGCCTTTAAAATGAGCAATGCCTGTAAAACTCTGCTGTTTCATGCACAACATGTAATGTATGGAAACCAAATCCCCTAAACAGTCATTAAAACCAAGCACTGTTAAATATAAAGTCAGTAAATAGTAATGGCAGTTCCTGGAGCTAACTAGACTTTGTACAAGCCACACTAAACAAGAAAAACATACAGCCTGTAGTTTAGAGCCTTTAGTTCTGTACACTCTGAGTTCATCAGCATTTTACTGTACAGATTTTAAAGGCTTAGAAACAGTAATTAAAGTTACAAACTCCTGGATAATTTCATGAAATTCCAGGTAAGTTAGTCTGCATTTCACTGCACTGAGGGAAAAGAGTATTTTGTGAAATGAAAGTTAAGATGCTTTCCTTTTCTAGAAAAAGATTGTTCAAAAGGTGGAGATTAACACTAGATAATTTAGACCATTATATTTAAATGAGTGCCCTTAATTGGACTTTCTGGTTTCTTATTTCTGTCGTCAACAGATTTCAGCACATTAAGTGAAATTCTGAATTTTTTTCTGTTATTAATGAAATACTAACAGATTAGGTAATAGGAAAACCTAATTTAACACACTGAAACGTTATAACTATTTCAGTTAGAAAAAAAATCACCCCTAAAATGCCTGATACATTCCTCTAATTTTGTACCAACTATTCCCTACTAACTAAGAGCTCTGTGGTCTGTTTTGTAAACTATGACAACTTATTCTACAACTATCTTTTTAGCATTTTTATTTTGAAAAGCTACAGTGTAGCTCAGCTTTCAACCACATGTTTGTCTTTTCCAATAAATCCAAGTTTTTAGTGGCAGGAGGATATCTGTATTAGTTTTTCCATAGTGCATGTAAATAAAAAATGGGATTTGACCACAAAGCTTTGGCAAAAATCTCAGTTTAGGAGATCTGGATTGTGTTCTTCAAAAGTTAATCCAAATTTTTTCATATACTGTTATGTGGTATTTTAAAAGCCTCTCATGACCTTCTACTTACACTGGTGAAAACTGGACACTTTCCACCAAAGGCAATGAAGTTCCATATAAAAGTTAGATAAGAAGATGAGATGCATGATAAAAGATCAGGGAGGGAGTAGAATGAATAGCCTTGATATTACCTCTTTATACAAGAGTATTTTAAACATTAAAATTTTCCATTTTCTGTTTCTATTATAAAGTGTATGTGCATATATATATGTATTCCTGTGCATATAAAGTGTGTGTATGTACAAATATATATGAATGAATATACACTTTATAATTATTTTCCCCTTGGTACAGTAAGCAAAATCTTATTCTAAAAAAGGCATATAACCTTCTTCTTGGACTTTCGTTAATTAATGTTTTTGTTCAGAAATTAATTGGTTATTGGTCTGAGACAGTCACCATGGAAATAAAAGGATCAGACTACCATTAGGAGTAGTGAAGAACTCTCCTCTTTGCCAGTCTGCTGGCAACACAGGGAGCCACTTGGAGCCTTGCCTGAGGGCTCCATGCCCCTGAGCTGTCCTGGTGGCTGCAAATGGATGGCTTTGCAGCTGCTCCCCACCCCTGCACCCCACTGTGGCTCATTCCCAGGTGAAGATGCATTCACACACCACTCTCCATAACTGCTTGGAGCTCCGCCCTCCTATCCCATTTTAAAAATGCTGTTGCACTCTACACTCACCATAAACTAGGTAATGAGGATAGGTCTCAAAGTACACCCACTGTCACAGTGTATAGGTACGCAAACAGTTAATAGGAGTTGTCTTCAACAATTAAAGTACTGACAACTTATTGCATAGTCAGATATTGGTTTGTTCCTTTGAAAGCTGCTAAGCATTATGAGACAAGATCTGAAAGCACCACTTAAGAAATCTTCAATAAAGACAAAAGCACAGTGCTTTCTACGCATAACTCTAAACTGGATTCTAAATCAAGTTCAATAAATACAGCTTACAAAAAATAAACATCTAGATTTAAGCTAACGTACACAAGTTTACTGGAAGCACATAAAATAACTGCACAGGAAATAATTTTTAAAATAATAAAATAATAGAATGAAAAAACCAGCAATTACAACTTTGTTCATAAATATAGCTATACAGCATTACTAGTTCTACATAGGTACTTAGCAGTTGTACATATGGCATATGAAGTTCAATCTAATGTTAATGTAGCTGACGTGCTGTATCCCGAAACATAGAATCATCTGTCAGGGCAAAAAAATTAAAAGCTGAATAGTATGATAACCAGTTGCTAAGAACTAATCCCGCAAAATAAACCTTTCTGTTTATGGGTCGCTACATTTGATTTTCTGGTTTGGCTTTTTTTTTAACAAGAGACTCTCCCCCAATAATTTTCATTTCTCTCTACTTTCTTTTATTGCTACAACAATAACAATACAGAAGTATACAAAATGGGTGCTTCCTATAGTTTTTGCTATAGGCACCTGCAGCATTCATTCTTTTCCTTTATGTTTTAAAGTCCTATATAACTATATGCAAATAGCCCTTTACCTAGTATCAATCCATCTCCTGAATTTAAAATTATTGTAGAAAGAATGCTTGGTAATAACAAATTATTTTTGTGTGTAATAATTATAAAAGAGTATATTAACACTGAGAAAAATAGAAGAGACTGTGAAACAATCTACTTGTATATCAGGAGATTGTTCCTACCCTTGTAAAAATACATCTGGCCATTTAATTATATGTCCTTGCACTAAATCAATACTTAATACCCCACCTCAATATCACTGAAATGAGATTTTGGTTTGTATTCTTCCACAGAAATACAAGAGAACTGGCTCCCACTTAGGGCAAAGAAGCACTTGGTTCCTTTGTTCCTGGGAGAAACCACTCCTTAAACAGCTTCTAAACTGCTAGGTTTAATGTGCAAAAAAGGATGTATGAACTCCTCATCCAAAAATTCTTAACCTGTCTATCCCCACTAGCAGCAGTCCTCTTGAGTTACTTCTGCCTGTACTCCTTTTGTCTTATCTTCCCCTACATGAATATGTAGACTACAAAAAGACCCTTCGGTCTCACTTAGGAGCTAGAAAATTTCGTAAACCCCTTCCAAACATGTACCTGTGCCCCAGCTCCTGCCCCTTTAGCTGAGCAACAGCAAAGAAAACAATTCAGTCACATCCAGAGACAAAGAGGTTTTACAGCACAGACCTTCCAACTGCTGTAGATTTAAAATGTAAAGAGATATACTAGTGCCACCATAACATATTTACTTGTTACTGAGAGTTTAAAACTAAAAAGGCTAACAACATATTAGGTCAGTTCAAGAAGTTTCAAAACATATTTGAATAAAGTTAATTGAATTTTTAACAACAACAAAAAAAAAAGCTGAAGTTGTCTCTGTATGGTTTTTAGTTTCTTGACAAAAATAATAATTTCCAACTCAAGGAACTTCTTGGATTCAGTAATCAGGTTTCTTCTCCTTTAGCCATGCTAGGGTAGCTATCTGTAAAGTCATTGCTGAAATCAGATCTCGCTGGTCTGATTGGTGCAGGCTTGAAAGAACATAACAGACCAGAAATGGGAACTTAAATCTGTCTGCATCATACAGGAGCTGTATGAAGCAGAAGCTTCAAATACAGAAGCTCAAACTAGATCACATGGCAGTAACAGCAACTTCAGATGAAATAAATCTGAACCAAAGTACATATCCAAACATGACCTGAGGCTTTGTTTCCTTTTAATAGTATCAACTCAATAGTATCAACTTTTAAAATACTTCCATGGGAAGAGTTATAACCAATGACATCACAGCAGGGGGCTCATGGAAGTTTTAAATAGATGAACATAAGTGGCATAATCATATCTAAAAGCTGACCCAACTATTGTTCAATTACATTTATAGTCACAGAAGTTACGAGTTCTTCTTCACTTATCAAGAAGAGCTGTCAACTTTCAAAAGGCCCCTCTAAATAATCTAATAAAATTTTTGTATTAATTATTGTTTTTACAACAGAGCTATTAGTATTACAGCAGTGCTTAGAAGACATATTTGTATATCAATACTTGGGTTTGGAGCTGTTCAAATGCAAAACGAAAGCATTAATTTAGTACAGAAGAGTATGAAAACACTTAAAACCAGTGCATTTTGTCAAAATATCAACAGAATAACCTATTAGTTCTTGATATCTGCATGCAAGCATATCTGTATAAAAAAGTTTGAGACTAATACCTTCATACCCTCATTCCATGTACTAATCTATAGCTATTGTATTCTATATTCAATTTATGGTGTAAGTATCTCTGTTAGAACAGGTCAGATCATTGGCCATTAAAATTTGTGCATCATTTACTCCAACTTTGGTTCCTGAAAGTGCTACGAAATCTGAAATAGAGGCAAATTGTCAGAGAAACAGCAAAAAAAAATGGTCACTTATCTAAAATATAGCTCAAATTCTAATCTGGAAAACTCCTGAAAATTATTTTTTCGGGAAAAAAATCAAAAATTTTGAACACTGTAAGAGAAGCCTTTCATGTGTGACACTGGAATACACATCTAAAGCCAGAATGAGAAACCATAGTGGCTTTCAGGAGATGAAGTTGATCAACCTTTTTTTCCCCTAGAACATGTCTGATTCAGAATTGTGTTTGAATTGTGGCTAGGGGTCCATCCAAAACAAACGTCTATCTTGCTTGGCCCTCAAAATTACAATGAATTTCATTGTCTACACAGATGCAGATGCTGATCTAATTTGTAGCAGCTGCAGAATACTTAATTAAGCCCTTTCTGGCCATCTTTGGCTCTCTGCTTCTGTATCACATCATCACTCAGTGCAAAATAGACAAAAGCTTGAGTGTCACACAATTAGCAAGGGGATGCAATCACATTTTTTGGTTTGGGTTGTGGATTTTTTGTCAAAATATCTGAAAATATCACAATACCTTAGTCAGGCAATTCCATTTCTGGAAAAGAGAAGGAATGTGCAGCCTAAAAAAAGCTTTTCCCTGTTCCCTCCCAGCTTTTCCCAAAATGAAAGTGAATCACAGAGAGATTCTCCTTATTCAATGGCATGCAATCACATGGAAAAATAAATGCGGTAGAAGGAATAAAAAGGGTGGTCCTTACTTAAATGCTAATTCTGAAACAATTTCTGACAGCCTTTCCCCTTAGAAATAAGTAGAAGGAACTGCCCCAGTAGGAACTTCTTTAGAAACACCCAACTAATGGTGCAGAGGTTTAAGACTTCTAAAGCTGCATAAATTAACAATGAAATATAAAGTTATCTTCCTCTGCATCAATTTGAGAGGCTGTGAGAAAGCTCTTCTATATTAGCAATCAAGTTGAATAGTAAAGATACTGTATTTCTTGGGTGAAGGCTGTTTAATAAGCTAGATAGACTTTAATTACAGAGGTATTAAACCATAAAATAAATTACAGTTCCACCAAATGCTTTGCTTTTGAAAAAAAATTCTGATGCTTCTGCATAGGAAGATGCAGCATTATCAGACTGATGAACAGCAGTTCATGAAAATGACAACATTGCCAAAATTATTCTTCAAATATATTCCCGTACTTAAACCCTATTAAGATGGGGAATTGACTCCAAATTTCCACTCTAAGCTCATGCTTGATCTATTTTTGTATTTTTGCATAGGAAAAAAGAAAGCCCATTTAGCTTGAAATTTTACCTAATTAACTTTATGTCAGAAGAGTTTGGGGAAGGGGTGTAGAATTGAAACTAGTTACTGAGCTCTTGAGTTTGTCCGAGACTAAAATTTTGCTTGCTGATTTCTTACTAGCACTGAAAACTTCAAAACCCTTGATGCTGTTCTTTCAGGCCAGTCTAGACCCACATTTTTGGAGCCCCTAAATCTCAGCAAGGGAGAAGTTAGCAGGTTAAATTCTTTCTTTATTTACACTTAAGTAAGATCGTAGGCCACAAGAGTTGTGCCCCTAAAGGGCATATGTGTATATATAAACTCTACACATTTGGTGGAACATTGTCGTATCATGTTACATACATTTGAATTAGAGACAGCGGCCAGTACAGGAACTGGAGTTAGAACATACCCAAAGATTAATTTGAGGCAGAAGTGGGATCTGGGTGGCCAGTGACATAGGGCAGAGCTTCCATTTTAGTATCTCATCTCAGCCTGTCAGAGTACACTGGATTTCAACAGACTTCAGGGGACCTTTGGACACACCACGTAAGCTCCACAGCAACCATGTTCCACATCCAAGCAGGAGATTCAGGATTTCTATAGATGTTAACTTCCTTCAGATGCAATTTCAGTCTCATTTTGAAGAAAAATAAAAAAAAGATACATAGCTTAAGTATTACTTATTTCTAAAATGCATGTGGTAAGAGTGGTTATCACTAGACCCAGATTTAATTCTAATATCAGTCTGTGTTGTCATTCAGAAACTAATAAATACTATTTTTACACTCTTTAGGACAACTTTAGTAATGTCTAATTTTTGAAAGAAAATGTATTTATCTATAAAGAAGTTATCTCCTATCTCTAGTCTGAAAACAGTTTTTAAAGAAATGACAATTTTAAAAAGTCTTGGATAAAAATAACCTTTCGGCAGCTGTTTATGAGATATTTAAAGGACAATATCAACTTGCAAACTACAGTTTCAGAAACTGCCTTTAGTAACAATGAAACACTACAGATTACTAGAACAGGATCAATTTAGCAAAACAAACAAACCCCCTTTTCATTGTTGACTTTACGCATTTGGCAGCCTTTTTCCCTTAAAAATCAATCTCTTCCCTGCAAAGGTCCTTGAAACTATCAGCAGGAGAGCATAAAAAAAAAAACAAACTCTTTATTTAAAAAA
>VZTI01005926.1:151496-237111 GCA_013397865.1 Struthidea cinerea | reverse complement strand
TGTTTCTGCAGAAAAAAAAAAAAAAAAGAAAAGAAAAAAAAAAAAGGCGGAGGGGGGAGAGGGGGAGTGGGGAGTTGAAAAAACATCTTTCCAAAAGGCTGGAAACTAACAGATAATGCCCAGTATTAATTAGTCGACCTCCAAGCCCTCCATCCAACATCACGGCTTCAACACCGGCCTGCTGGACACCGATCTGTCCCCTTCCCACGACTGCCATGTGCTGCTGGAGCTTCCAGAGCCTGGCCCTACGTGTTTGGCCACTTCAGCCCTCTCTGAAGCCCCGGGACAGCGGCTCCGACCACCCACTACCCACCCTCCTGCGGCTGGCGGGCAGCAGCCCCTGCTCCAGCCTGGCCCTGAGCTGGCAGGATTGGCAGCGCGGGTCTCGCTGGCACTGCAGAGCTGTGCTTAGGCCTCCCATAGTGGCGACACCCACTTGTGCCAGAGGTCGGAGCCGTGGGCAAAAGCTCTGAACCGGCTCCGGAGGGGCCCGACGAAGGCAGTTCTGCCGAGAGACGCGGGGCAGGGTCCCGCTTCCAGCCTTCCCCAGAGCCACCCTTTGGTCAGGATTTCCCAACCCTTTGCTAGTCCCGACCAGTCCCACACAGCCATAGCTGCAGTGGAACAGCCACCGCTCCCGCTGCCCTCCCTCGCCGGGACCACCTGCTCTGGCGTCAGTCGGCGCCCGGCCGGCCTTACACCGCCTCCGCACCGCCCCCGCGTCTTCCCGTCGGAGCGGGGACGAGGAGAGAGCGATGGCAGCAGCACCGGCAGCGCCGGCGCCACCCGGGACCCCCTGGCACTCGCTGCCCCGCCCGGCGCTGCCAGACCCGCGGTGCCGGAAGAGATGGGGTTGGGGACCGGTGTCGTACCTGCTCCTGCCGTGACTCATGACCAACGCACCCGGAGGAACTCCCCAGCATCTAGAAACAATGAGTCAATAAATAAATGATGAGAATCCCGGGGCAGTGGTGTGTGCAGGTGCGAAGGGTTGGAGCAGAGGCCAGAAAGGTCGCCCCTCAAAACCAGTCGTCCTGATTGGGACCCCCTCTCCACAACTACAGGTGCAGAGAAAAGGGAATATTTGAGGTAAAAAACAGTTCTGCTGGTGCTACCTGGTGTTGCCTGCCTCAAAGCAGAGCCGAGGAGATGCATGTCTGGTGTTGGCACCACACATACCAGCCCTTGATTAAAGGAAAAAATTAATATGCCGAGCTTTACTGCTTTATAATTCACCCTGGCCTTTTAAACAGGCATTTATTAAACAACGAGATGGCTGTGTTTTCCAAAATGCATGTCAAAGCATAAATACCGATTGGAGGATAAGTACAGCCTGCAATCAATAGTTTTGTAATTTTATTGATAGTGTAGCATCCCCAAGGTAGGATTTAGATGGAGTTTATAACAGCTTCTGAAAACGTCAAGCTACTTAGAAGATAGGCCTAAGTGCACATCAGCAAAGATTCGTATTCTTTTTATAGAAATTGTTTCATTAATTGCCTTAAATATATTGCAGTACTATAGGTTTGCATTTTAATAATATGCTACTTTTGTGCTTTTAAATATTCAAGGTGCCGAACAAGAATTGTAAACTGTGAAGTAACTACTATGGGAAAGATTAAGTAAAGCTTTGGAGGTGGATCATTTTGACAATAAAGAGGGTGTATGTGGTGAGTGCTTAATATTCCTTACATTGAATATTACCAAGTGCTATTTATTTTTTTAGATTTTTGTTCAAAGCAAAACCTGGAGAGCAAAACTCTACTGTATTATATACTTACAGGTACACCTGTGACAAAGGCTTTCTGTAATCATTGCTTGACGTGTATGACACCATTTTAGTAATGGCATGCCATTTTATTTAAAGTTAGTATGTCAGCTGTGCCTACCTTGCAGATTTTTTTGCAATTAAATGATTTTGCAAAGAATCATGTACATGTCATCTCATTGCAGTGGTTTACAAAGAAATTAAATTATGCTCTTGGAATATATACCCTATTAGCTTTGAAATTATCTGAGTTTATATATTTTTGTTCATTATAAAAGCATATGGATTGAGGGAATATTCTGAATGAATGAAGAACAAATACAATACTGTTGAATAATCTTGTGGGGTAGATTAATCTATAGCCTCGATTTCTCTCAGGGTGGGTTGCTGTGGCAACCACCCCAGCTCACTTTAAAATAATTTCATAAAGCTTACTTCAAGAGCTGCACCCAGCGTGGGCCAAGTTTAAAAGCAGCCAGACATGGGAAGAAGAGTTGTACTGTGTTGCTCGTACAAATAGGGAGGTGGTGGAAGAGAGCGAGGTGTAGAGTGGAATGGGTTTGAGCAGAACTTTAAACAGAAAATAGAAACAAAGCCAGCCCAGGGTTAAGATGCAAAGGAAGTGGATCATTTCATAGTAACCTCACTGCTTTTCAGTTTAAACACCATTAAGGGATTTAAGCTGGCAATCTCATTTCTCCTAAGGGAAAAATAATGTTCTGCATCCACAAAACAACAAAAACGCACTTCGATAATCATCTTGAAAGGAAATGTTACCTTGAGGTAATCACACTTGTGATGGAAAGAGATACTTGGATACACTCTCTAATAAACCTTTGGAGAACTGATTTTATAATTATTACATTTTGACTGATGTCTCATAGTTTAAAACACTGCATGCCTCAGGTGGTAGATTGGGAACAAAAAAATTGTGAGCGGACCTACACGTGGACTGTGGACAGCAGAAAAGCCTAGATTTGAGTCTTGTGCCAGAAATTTGAAAAGGGTGCATTTGTGGAGAATCAGTACAAGTACAGACATCAGAACAAAGTTTTTTTACTGTTTCAAATTATTCCAGATTTTTAAATGAAATGCAAAGAGAGGAAAAAAAACCCCTAAACCTTTCAAATTATGTTGCATAAACTCATGCCTTATCTAACCCTGAGATGAGTGACAAATCCTGATCCCTCCCCTTATATCTGTTTGTCCATCTAGTGTCTGAATCCTGTTTTAAAAATCAAGATGTCCTTTACATGAATTTGATGAATTGTACTCATGACAAAAACTTGGCATGGCTTTACGGTGCTCCAGTATGTGAAGGTCACAACTATAAAAAGATTAGACCACAAGTGCCCACATGGAGGTGTAGTTGATGTTCTAAACTGCTGTATACTTTTATTTTCTGAAATACTTGCCTACTGTAATAATTGCTTTCAAAATATGACAGGGTTCATGTTCTGTCTTGCCAGTTGAAGGGCTGCGTTACCAATTAACCAGAAATCAGAAAACTTACGCATCCTGCACAAAATAAAGCAGGTGACAGTCATTTTCAATTAGAGCACAAAAGTGCGAAAAAAGCGAAGTTTTAACACAATTTTCTTTTTTTGCCACTAAGAATATACAAATATTATTGGATAGTTGGGTGCCACACTGAGAGACCAAAATTGTCTGTAGAAGAGGCATAGCAAGGGTACAACCTGTGTACCTGCTGTATTTCTTTCCTGCTGTGCTTCACGGCAGACTTGAGCTGAGAAAGTATTTATTTCCCAATTTTTTTCGGGTTCTGTTGCCCCTGCCAAGCATATGTGCCTCTCACCACCGTGTACAATGTGCTTGGCTTGTATCTGGCTGCCTGGTGACTCTGGGCACATCAGTATCACTGTCATTGTTGGTGTGAGTATATTTGAGCATGTCACTGCATGGAGAGTCGTGCACTCTCACCCAGACAGATCAGGACGTGATGAGACCCACAGTATTCTCTAGGGATTTGCCTTGTGAGCAATTGCAGGGTGCTTGTTGGAACTACCTGAGCTTTGTTTAGCTCTGACCATGCTTTGAGCATCCATGTTTTAAAAAGTACAGGAGAACTGAAAAGGTATTTATTCACTGTCAAATACTTTGGAAGTAGGTCAGTGGCCCAATGAGATGTTTCTAGGGGAAAAGACTGTAAGACCAAGGACTTGTATTAAAATAACCCAAATATATATTTATCACTGTGTTTGAATTCAGTAGTTTGGTTTTATCACGTGTGCTGTTCCTATTTCCAGTACCTTAATCTATCATAAAAATAATACTCTGTGCTTTTACAAACTCCCCTGCTGCTCCCAAAGGATCATAAAAGTTGGCTATCTGCATAAAAATTAAAACAAGTATGTGCAAGGTCGAGTTTTACTCACAAATTACTGCATGTGCTTAATCTGGATTCAAACTCACATACAGTGCAGTCCTTTCAGTCCAGTTTTAGAAGCAACTGAACCTATTAAAAAAATAAAGCCCTGTCCACACAGAGCATGCTGTCAATGCTGCGTTTCTGCGGGTAAGTCTGACACGAGACTGTCTCCGGCAGCCGCCCGTGGCCGGGACTAGCTCGGAGAGGCGAGCGGGCCCGGACCCGGCCTCTGCTCTTCGCAGGGAAAGCACGGCTGCTGCACCGGCGCTGCGCCGGAGCCGCTCCCCACGTCGCGGGACGCGGAGCCGGATGAATTGGGGAAGTTGGGCTGCTCAGCAGGCGCAGGGCTCGGAAGGGGGAGCCCCGCCAAGGTGCGAGGGGCTGGGCAGGAGGTCTCGGGGGGAGGGGGCAAGTGCCGCAGGACTGCAGCCCCGCTCCGCTCCCCAGGCGGTGCAGGGGTCGGCGCCCTCCGGGCTGCGCGGTCCGCCGCGGGCCGGCTGCCCCCTCTCGGCGCCCGCCCGTCCCCGCCGGAGGCGAAGCCACGCCGGAGGTGCCGCCTCGGGGGTGCCGGGGGTGCGACACGCAGGGACGTTCCGGACCCTGGGCCCCGCAGGTCCCCGCGTGCGGGCGGGCTCGGTCACGGCCCCGCAGCCGGGCCCTGACCGACCGCGCTGACCGGCCGCATATGCGCTGCCGGGGGCAGTGCGCGCCTCCCAGCCCCGCAGCCCCTCCTGCCTGCCCCCGCACGCTGCGGTACCTCGCCAGGAGAGGGAAAACACGCACCGGCTCGCCGCCTTGTCTTCGCTTTGTATAATAAAGGATGTCATTAGGTTTGCGTGTGGCATATGCCATTACCCCCACCGTAAAACTAAAATTAGCAAAATGTCAGGAATGGAAAGATTGATTCACCCAAGATGCAATTATAATTTAAAAAGTGCTTGATTGAGGTGCTGATGCTCGGTGATTTATTCTGCATACCATATACATAATTAAAGTAGTGTAGTGGAGCAATTTATCAATCTAGTTTAGACTAGAGGGGCAAGGAGCTGCTGCCGCTGCTGCTGCTGCTGCTGCTGCTGCTGCTCTATGTTTGTTTTATTAAAACGCTTTCGGGATCTGATCCCGCCCCCTTTTTGCAAGAGTGAAACTGATTATTTCTCCAGCTCGGGAGGAGAGAGTCATTCGTTTGGGATTGTGGGAGAGGGAGAGAAATAGAGACACGGAGAAAGAGAAGAAAAGGGAGGAAGAGAGCAAAGCAGAAAAGGACACCTCATCAGGCGTGTAGTTTGAATCCCTTTCTCGCCTCCCCCTTCCCCTCCGCGATGTTACAAAGGCTGTGAGCTGTTCGCCTTTTCCCATTCGCTTGCTGTCACTTCCTTCCTGGACGATCTCAGGACGAGTCCGGTTACTTTTAATCCGACCAGCAGCTCAGCCACTTTCTCCTCCTCCACGCTGCGCACACACGCGCGCACACACACACACACATCCCAGGCATCTTCTGGCTGCTTATTGGATTGACTTTGAAGGTTGTGTGTGTGATTCAAGGCGGCTGCATGTTGAACCAGGTGATGAATATTTAAGGCTGGAAGAAGTAAAGGGATTTTTTCTTTTTCCTGTGAAAGGAAAATATCTGAAGGACTAGTCTGATCAGCCAAACTGTTTATAATGTAAGTACATGTGAAATTCAGCGTCGGAATGAAACACAGTGGGCATGGTACAAAAGCCCTAGGTTCATTTCCTATCGCCGTTTGAAGAATGAATCAGTCATTTTATGTGAACTGGGACTGAGGTTGCTTGCAGACTTTTTAGTGTGTGATTGTGGAGTTGCTTAAAAGTAACTTGTTAGACAAGTAACATAGCTAAATCTCTGTCTGGTAAATTACTGTGGACTTGTCTCTATCAGTGTCATAAGTGTTTAAACTTTGATGAAGTTAGTTTACATAATTTATGTGCTTGATAATATGAAGTATCGGAAGCTTATTTGATTTAGATAGTTCTTAGTTGATTTAAAAGCTATGACCTTGTAGTGCTTGCACTCTGATTTATCAGACTAAGGAAAAAAAACAGTTTCAGTGAAATACTCTTAAACTCCATTGTATCACAGGCTCTTCAGTGTTCAGTTTAGTTATTGCATGCTTGCAAGTGTTTAACTTTGTTCATCTTTGGTCTGAATTACTTACTTTTGAGATGGAAAAAGCCCTTGTATTTATGTGGGAACTTAAGTCATGGGCTGCAAACCACTTTTGGAATAGTATGCTTTGGTCTTTACGCAGTACTTTGAGTAATCTTTAAATTTTTTAACAAAAAGGAGTAGAGCTAATCAGAATTACAGAACTAGCTGGTGTAGTTGCAGTGCAGGCTAATCACTTAGAGGCTAACATAAAGTTTAATGTACATGAGAGACTTGTAAGATTATTGTTGCATTATTTAATTATAATATTTAGTATTTCCCATAAAACTTAGTGTGACTTTCTGTCAGCCTGAAAAACAAAACAAGTATAAAGAGAAGTTAATAATCCCCTTTCCAAAAAAAAAAGAGAGAGAGAGAGAGAGAAAATAATAATAATAAATAATAATGATTAACAAAAAAAGCAATGAAGCATGGTGCAGAACAAAACGTAATGAATCATTGTGGGTACCTAAGCATTGTCTTTTATAGAAAAGTTCTATTTTCTTTATTGTATTTAATGATTGTTATTACCAAATAATTGCATACTTAAATAAATACTGTAATACACAGTTTAAGACTGAAGATTTAAGAGAATTAAACAGAGAAAGGCACTTTACCAATACTTTACTGGTGATCAGAAAAGAATTGCTTTGACACAAAATTTTCCCTGCACGTCTGAACATCACCTTAATGGCAAATGTCCTAGTTTCATATCTTTACTTTAAAATAACTATAAGATGAATGATAAACAAATAGTTTTAGATGCAATTGTGAGTAGATTCCTTTCATTGGCACTTTTTTGGCTATTGTGTTTGAAGAGTAAAGATGTTTATATGGAGTATAATAACTAATCCCTAGATGTTTGGCAGGGCATGGAAATATTACCACCTGTGAACCAGTACTACAGCACATCTGTATTGCATACGTAATAATTTTCAGTTCAAATGATAAGACAAATGGTTTCTGTGGGAATTTGTTATTTTGTGAACTATATTTATTGCAGGATTTCAATTACCTTACATTAAGTCCAAAACCTACAAAACTTTCTTACTTTATCAGTTTTCTTAAAATACCCATTATATTAGTCTTTCTGTATTAATGAGTACATAATTCATAATGAGTCTAACACTGAAATCTCTGCCCACACTTACGTCCTTTTGGAAGTAATAGAAAAATTCCTTGAAGAACAACTTAATGGCCCTTAGTTCCAGGTGTCTATGTTCCTGGTTGTACACACACTTTTATTTGAAAAACTTGTTGTTCATATCTATTTATATTAATATGCTCTACATAGTATGAGAAGATGGTTCTGGGACCTGAACACGGAAAGGTTCTTTCATGCAAGCAGTTCTTACACAACTGGTCCCACTGGCAATGCTGAGACTACTTGTGTGAAAATGAGCAAGTCACAGAGATAACGATTTACAGGATGAGGACCCAAAGAGACTAAACCTCTTGCCTGTCCCAAAGCTTTCACAGGACAAAGATGTAAAGAATGTCACTTTCAATGTCCTATAAAAGCATACAGGGATCAGATACTGTCTGTATCTTCTTAAGATTATTTGACCAACAAAAAGGGAAACTTAAGTTTAAGAGCCTTATTAAAATTGGTAGTAAATGATGAATAGTGTGGGAGATTCAGTCTTTTACAGTTATGTTCCTGAGCTTCTAGTTTTGGATCATGATAAGCAAATTCATACAAATACTTTCTTACTGTGAATTTTCTTCCAATACGGGATCAGGAAATTTTTCTTCCTTTTTTTAAACATTTCATCTACGAGCAACATGTATATTCAAAACCAGAGATAACTTTTTAAAATGGTTCTGTTTTTTAAAACATCTGAAATGTTATAGACAAAGAGAAACGAAGCTTCCCAAAGCTTCTCACAAAAGTTTGACTAAGAGATATTTTGGTAACTCATTATTCAGTAGATTAAAGTAATTATATAGAAACTTAGGAACTGGGCAGGAGTTGTGAATAGAATACTTTTGCCAACTTAATTTCTTTAATTTTACTTTTCTCTATAACAGGTTAATTTGTTGTTCACCAGGATAGTTTAGTTCATCTTCAGGGCCAGCTAAAGTTATTTCTACATTTCATTAAGGAAGAAGTCATTAATTTCTATAAGGTGCTTGAAAGAAAAAATGCTTGGTGTTTGATACATTAGGGTCCATTTTTACCTGTTTGATATCATTATTCAAAATTGCATGATAATTATTCCAAAAATCAAGTAAGGTATAGTGGTATTTTTTCAAAAACCCTGATGATGGAGATATATCTACATAAGGTGCTATGTAATTTCGAAGAGTTTATAGTCCTTGCCTTCAGCATTCTGAATAATAACCAAAACACTTATATTTGTGATGTATTTTAATTTTTTAAATTTTGCTATGTGATATCAGCAGAGAGATTTTGCTATCTCCTCATTTAGTCTCTGTAATTACTTAGGTACAAAATATTAAAAAAATTATATATTTAATTCCAAAAGCTAGAAAACTTCAAGCTTAACAGCAGAGTTAGAATTCTGGTATTTGAAAAGGATAAAAATACAATTTTGCATCCTGGTTCAGAAGCAAAATGGGTTCAGAAGAACTTTGTTCAGCAAACACTGATGGTACAAGTGAAAATTTGGAAAACTGAATTTTTAAACTATTTTTAGAAGTAATTGTTTGAGTTCTCTGACCAGCTTTAAGGTCATTTTCTTAGAACTGATGATCAATGTTACATGTGGACAGGTGATTAAAAGCTAGTGTCTTCAGCCCTCCACTTTAATGTCACTGTCTCGTTGACTGCAGTGCAGTAGAGCTTGTCTATTCACTGAGATCTGTCATCTTTAGGAAATCAGACCAGCTTATAGGGGCGATTCACAAAACCAACAGTGACAACAAAGTCTTATGTGCCTTAGAAAAGAAGGATTAGGCAGTTCACATGTCATTTTGATCGGGCAGAGATAAAAGCTGATTGCTGCTACATAGCAAGGCACACTTCAATTTTAAGTGATTATTGTACGAGACAACTATAACTCTGTTGCTTAGTCATTGTTAAAGGCAATTTGAAGCAAGGAAAGCACAATTTTGACATTAGTGGATTTGTACGACTTTATAGTGAAAAGTACTGCCACTTGTAGCATTGTTACACAAATTTTATAAAAACTGTTTAATACACCACTTTGGGGAAATAAAATAAAAATGCAGTAGATTATTGTTCTGGGATTTGTTTAAAAATATATTTCTCTAGATAATATCCTGTAATCACAATTAATAATTCTTAAAAGTGCCTAGCACTTAAAAAGTGCCTGGGCTCTAAAAAGTGCCTAGGACTATACTAAATTCACTGCACTTAACCCTATTAAGAGCTTACAAGCAGAGGAGAGTGCCTAAAATGTGCCAGGGCTTTGCAGATTTAGCAAAAATTATAAACAACTAAACCATCTTACTTCATTCTGTCATTTTTTAAATGTAATGTGTTGTAAAACTATTGTGTCGCATGTGTGCAGTCTGATTTGAAAATAGCCAAGAAATTAAGTGCTGTCCCTATATTATTAAATATGTCATTTATCAGTGAGAATAGAGAGTTTTTCCTATTTGCATAATTTAGTTATAATGTACAGCCTTTAACATTTAGAAGTATGAAAGTAGAAAGCTGATAACTTCTATGCTAATTTCTTACCATTTTTCAAAAGAACTCCTTTTTTTACCCAACTGATGCCTCCTAGTGTTTCACATAATAAAACACTAATGAGTCAACTATAAATGTAAACATTGTTCTTTCATTTTCTTCATCTTATGTGGTACATAAAATTAATATTTATGTATTTAATTTTGTATGTGTTATTGTAATCAGGCAGGAAACTCACATAAATTCAGATATCTCATTTTAATGCATACTGAAGGTGCATTTTTATTTTCTTTCATTATAGCTTTGCCTAGCTGTGTTTTGAAAAGTTTGAGTTATATAAAGTACATTTTCTTTTTCTCCTTTTGTTTCCTATGTGCATTAAACAAATTTCTCAGCAATGTCTTATTAGGTTCAAACAGGAATTTTAAAAATTTGCTAGTGTAATGCTTTGAAAATAAGCCCTTCAAAATAGGCAATAAATGCAGTTATAGAAATGTTTGAAATATACTAAAGGACCTCATGGCCAAATAAGATGAAAAACACTGGCCTGAGACATACACCCTGACTACAGTCCTCAAAGAATAGTTATATTTTGTAGCTGTTCCTGATTATTTAATTGTTGTATAAGCAAGTAAACTGTATTAAGACAGTTTTCAAATTCCCAGAATGTACACCTTGCTCTTTTAATTGTATGTGTGGATGATCAGTACTTCTGATAAAGGATCCATGTGCGTAAAATACTGAGTTGGAGCTTGAAATGGTAAAGACAGTGTCCTTTTCTTACAACTGCAGTCTGGTCATATAATTCCTGAATGCCTCAAAAAAACACATTCAGCTCTATCACACAACAGTAGATTTTTTTACCTTTTATTTTATGGAAGAGTTTAATTTTCAAAAAGTTAGCTAGCATCAGTGTGACAAAACAAAACCTATGGGCCTCAGCTGTATATTGTATCTGTCAGGTATGCTCTTATAATGATAAAGAAGCAGCCAAGTCTGAGCATACTCTTGCACAATTTAATGGCACAGTTTTATCTAAAGTATGAGATCAATTTAATGAAAATTGAATTGGAAATAAATCCTGTTATTCTAAGACTTTCAAGAAAAGCAGTGGAATTCCTTGGTATTTGCTCTGTTCAGGAAGTTTTAAAGCAAAAGAAAGTCAGTTTGCAATTAAAAAATCAAAGTTTAAGCGTTAATATGGGTAATAAAATTTTGTATCTTCTTCTCTATGCACATATGGTAAATTTAGGGGCCTGCTTACAGAAAGATTATGACTGAATGCAGAGAGTTAAATCTATATATGCAGATTTTGATCATGGGAATTGGTATTTGATTTTAGAATATTTAAAAAACGCATGTCTTAGGATTGTGTTTTGCCATCAGCCCTGTTAATATAACATTTTTCTCCCAGTAGTTTTAAAGTGCAAAGAGATCTTTTTGAGATCAGTCATTTATTTAACCCAAGAAACATTGCATAGAAGCCTAGCCTTTAAACTTTCTCGCATCTTGAAAGTGTTTCAAAGTATGCAAATGACACCTGGTATTCTGCCAGGAAATGTAACATGCCATTGATAGAATTTTATGATATAGTTACATTGCAACTTCCATTGTGAAGAGAAAGCAAATGTGGAAGAAAAATAGAGGGAAGCATAGTGAAAAAGAATCTTTGAGTCGTTTCAAGTGTAGGACTGATACTCTGAAATTCTGCCAAACAGAGCCCCACCCAGCCTTTTTTTGTTTTTTTTTTTTTTTTTTTAAACAACTAAATACATGTAGATTGCACGTGTATTATCTGACTTAGAACAAGTTCTGGACAAATTCTCTGAGAATTATTTTAATACTGTATGTAATATACTCTGTCTCAATATGGATTCAGTAATCACACCAGTGAGGTCTGATAGACTGTTCTCCTTTTGTAATCCCCCGAACAGGTGCTGTAGCTGTTACCTGCTCCAGCAGGTAACTTACTTATTTCTGCCTTCTGGCACCTTTCCTGATATTGGAAGCCTGCAAGACTTTGAATGAAGAGAGCTCCAGAGATCTTGGCCAGTACAGCTGGTCCTGGAAAGTCAGTCAGTATCTGCTGCCTTCATTTAAGTTAACCATAAGGCAGCCCGCAGATTAAGGACAGAATTGAACAGATGGCATAAAGCTCCTCTGTCTCCTTTTCCCAGGTTATAAAGCTGATACGAAACTTAGATTCAAATTTAACAAGTCTTATCGTACTCTTATTTCTTCAACTGTATAATTGATTAAGTGAATTTTATAATAAAAATTATAATTGTGCTGGACAGGAATTCACCTTAAATATTACCATCTTTTATTTCTCATACTGTAATCAAAAGATGTAAGTGAACTGAATTAGAAACATTATTTATGTTTTCTTTTATAGATACAGGGTGCATGCCACTTGTGGAAACCATGCTCAGTTAAATTTCACTATTTACTTTTAAGTTGTCAATCAATAACTGTTAGCAAAGGATGTACAAAGGACAAGGAGGGAGGATTGTGAAATTGTTTATAAAACATATCTGCACAAGTCCACAAAGTGCAGAACATTGTCCACATGGAACATTAATTTTAGTAGTATAAAAAAACCAAGTAACACAGTAGCATGTGCTATTTATGTGGTTTTGAATAAATTCTTCCCCCTAGTGAAAAATATATTTTGATATTACATTATATTTGAAATAGTTGTGCATTCTTTTAACCAGATAGTGTAGATATTGTTGGATCATCAGAGAAATTATAATGTTTCAGAACATATTCACACTGTAAGAAGCTTGACTGCAGCACTTTTCATTTAAAAATTCAATATGGACTTCATGGAAAATTGTCCCTAAAGATGGGGGCTAAAAGGGGAGGACATTGCAGAGAAACCACAGGACACTGAGGTTCTGTGACCATCCTATAATGCTGGCCCACGTGTCCCCTTCAGATTGGCATTTAGTCTCAGAATTCCCCTCTGATTGCCATATCCCATGGGAATGCCTAGGCAACTACTATAAAAAATGTTAATACAGTCTGGGGATATTCTGTGAAACCAGCAGGAGACAGTATGTTCTCTAGACTTAGCCTCAGGGCTGCTTTACGTCTGTCCATCTGCGTCCTGAATGTGTTTCTGCCTATACTGAGTATGATAAGTGAGAGAACAGCAAAAGAAGGAGAAGGCTTTTAGGAAGATTAAGAGAATTGTGGATATGGTCTATTTGGTAAGATGGGATACAAATGGAGGAGAGTGGACAATATATGGTAGCCAAACTTAAAACCTTAATCTTGGAGAATTTTTTCATTAAAAATTCCTGTTGAAGTGTATTTAATTAATCTTGCTGTGAATAATCTTTAATTGTTGCAGACATAGGGCAGTGGTCTTAATGACTGTTGATTAAAATATGTTGTATAGCTGTAAGGAATGATCTTTCAAACAGTATTTGATGAGAACCTGTTTTGCCGACAGTTGTAGAAATCATCAGTTTTTCCTTCATCTTGTTTATGTATTATGGTGGAGACAAGGAATTGATATAGCAGAGGAATGAGAAAAATCCTGTGTTACGACCCCAGTGCAATCTAAGAAATAAGTGTGAATTTGCATACTTACTAAACTTCTTCATGACACATTTTTTATTTCAGAATACTGAGCCAGAGAATGCATCCGTGCAGTGGCATACAAAATGTATAACTCTATCCAAAATACACATGTACAAATTTTAGAAATTTTAAATATGACCATAAATGTTGGTAAGAGCCTAACTGGTATGGTCATTTAAAACTAAAACAAATGTCATCCATGTTCTTGAGTATACACATTTAAAAAAATATAACCCAGGCTAGTTGGATTACTAGTACTCTTAGCTATGTGATGTGTAGTTAGCAATTGGAAATAATACAGCTTTACATTTAAAATGTGTATTAAGTGGAAAATAGTTTTCCAGTTTATCCTTAAAACATGATTAAAGGATTGGCAAGCTACCTAATTGAAGCAGAACTTCCCATAATCATACCTGTATCCTTGGTAGGTAGAAATCCGCATATCTTCACAAGGAAAACAACAGGACCTGGTGTTTCTATTTTATTGTTGATGCTGCAGTAAAAAAATTATGCATAGGATAGAAACAGAAGAACGTTCTTCTACATGTCCCGTAATATTGGCATACAAGTTGGACTAATATTTTTGTGGGTTTTCCAAAAATTATTATTGACAAAGCAAAATGAGAATCTATTTTCAATACATGTTCCTGTACTTAAATCCTCATCCAGAATTATGCGTTTAGTTCAGTTATGCTTCCAGTAGATACTGTCACAGGCTTAGTATTACATTCAGTGGTGACCTGCAAAATAGTCATCTAGAAAGCATCCTTACTGGGTGCTATCTTTTCAGGAATTTCATATTTTTAAAAATTGCGTAAGGGGTGATACAGTGGTGATAGGCATAATGTAAATCCTTATGACAGATATAAAGCAAGCAATAGAAAAATTACTATTTTTGCATCACAATTTTAATGCTATTAGGATTTTTTCCCCGTGTTTCTAATTGCATAGTAATCTACATAACTGAGAGGGCAAGGATTTCTCAATGGAGGCAGGGTGCGGTTTTTATTTAACTTTTTTTTGTCAATAAATAACAGTATGAAGCAATATCTCATGCAGCAAAGAGGCATGACATAAAAAGAAAGACATTCTGGTCTGGTTTGAGGAGCAGTACATGTCATGTATCTGGACAAATGGTGATTTTCTTGAACTGCTTTCTGTTACAAGTCTCTGAAAGTCACTAGTGTAAAACAGTAGCACTCTGTTCTACCGCATTTTTATGTATATAATTACAAGCAAACCTGTCATGAGGCCACCACTTATTTGAATACTCCAACAGGACACTGAGTAACACTTCTACAGATTTCTGATAAAAAGTAATTTTTAGAATAGTCAGGAAGAAAGTATTCGTTTGCCCTTTTTGCTTTACTGTTTTCCAGATGTGATCAGAAAGAGAAAGTTGTTTCACTAATGGATCAGAAAATTGCCCTGTGAATTAAATATCATCCTAAAAATACAGGTCCCATGTTTGATAGATATAAATTCAAAATACAATGTAGATATATCAAAAAGGCCTCTTTAAGATCATAAGGAATCTAAAGACATAGTTTTGTGAGATTCTGCTGGTGATAATTTGCGAAAGAAAGAATCATCAGCATTCTATTTTCATATGTTGGTCTAAATCCTATTCTTATATGCAGAATAGTTAAATAAATACCCACTATTATGTCCGTTCACAAAGACCATTTTGAATATATCATGATCTAAACTAGATATCTAAAACTAAAATACAGGTTTTCTACAGAAAAAGTGAACATACGGCACATTCCGTTCCAAAGTGTGCTCCAAATTTTGAACATGTTTCTTGAATGTATTAATTGCCAGCACCACATGCAACCCATTGGTTACGATTTCTGAGAAGACCAGGGAGGAGAATCCTTCAATATGAATTCCAAAACCTAAAAATAATGGATTTAAAAAATACATGTTTATTCTTAATGTACAATTCAGTTATTGTCATCTCCCAAGAGATACATGAACTTTATTTGAGGCAACAGATGTGAGGTAAAAAAATTGCAAGTGAAGCGCAGAAGCTGAACAACAGCTTAATATACACAGTATAAGAAAAGGGACTCAGAACTCCTAAATGTAAATTTTAACTGGAACTGCATACCTCTTTTGTTTGGTACAAGTTTGTTATGCAACACCTCAGTTGAATGAAATTATCAACTTTATTAAAACCTTAAATTTGTGCTGGGACTTATTCAAAAAATTAGAGGACTTAGGGCAACACCTAAAAGGGGAACTTAGGTTTTGCTTTGCTGTGTCCTGTTGTCTATCAGAATACACAACCCTAGATTAAGTCTATAAATCATTTATAAACACTGGTTTAATTTTTATAGCAGAAATTCAAGAATTGAGAAATCTGATTGGAAAGACTTCCTACTCTTAATATAGAGCAGTTAATGGCAAATTCTGTCTTTCATTGATTCTAGAATATTCTGGGAGAAAGCTACTCTCATCTTTGTATAGGTAATGAAATAGTCATTGAATGAAGGACTGTAACTGAGTCATGTTTCACTGGAAAGCCATATTTCCTTACCTATTGGGTTAGTTTCTTGTTCTCTTTTATCTCTCTTACTAAAAAATGCAAGCCTTTCTGTGTTTCTAGTCTGTAATGTGGCTTTAAGCTAGTTTAAACAACAAATTCCGTGCCATCTTTGCTATTGCATTGTCTGAAAAGTTTGATTTTACTTTATAAAGTACAATGCATTAAAAAAAGTTCTTTTGATTTTACCTTTACATTTGCAAGTCCATTCATCTAAATATGCAAAACTAGATTATAAATACCTCTGTGATAGTACTTCATAATTTTTAGTGATCTCATTCTTCCGTTTGAGTTTGTTTCTGAACAAAGACATACCATGCCTAATGAAGCTCTGACATCTAGGATAGGAGTTAGAAAAATGAAGAGGTGTTTGAATGTGAGGACAGTGAGCATGCTATAAGTAAGAAATGGATTGATTATGGGTTGGCTGAGACAGGAAGTATAGCTTCAGGGTATGATAAATCTCTCAGTCTACCTGAGAGTGTTTAATAAACCTATATGAGAAAAAGTAGATCAAAAATAACCATTTTTTGCATGTTCTCTCTCATCTTCAGCAGAGTTTGGGTGGTCCTTTAGGAAAGACCTTGTGGCCTAGCATGCATGCCCCTTCAGCCAGTTTCTTGTATAGTTACTGTGCCTGTTGAATATGTGGGTATGAGTCCGAAGCTGATTTCCTGACCACTTTATTATGCTTGAATTAATGAAGAATAACAACTCTGGTTAAAAAGTTGCACTCATATTCTGTCTCGACTAGTATTTAACCAAGAGCATGAAGCAGCTCATAAGTTATAAAAGCATGCTGCTGTTTCCTTTTCTTTTACTATAATTTGGAACTTCTGATTTCAGAAATAGGAAGAGAACTTACGTCCACGTATAATAATATATTTATTTAAGAGTATTTAAGATGTAAGTAAATATCTGGCACTATGTTCTTTGCTCATGTATTCTAGCATAACTTCACTGACTTGATGACCTACTAAAAACTGCTTTATATACAGATTTCATACTGTTAATTAATATCCACCTCTTTTTCTCAGTTCCACTCTGACTCTTTTTCCAGACTCATTAGAAACAAAGATACCATTTGAATAGAACATTTCAAAAGAAGATCTTCTTATCTTCTCTTCCGGACCACCCTGGGAAGAATGTATAAAGATCTACCACTTCTTTGATCAAGAGCATTATAAGCAGACTTAAGCAGTTTTCTAGGTCCCCCTCTTGGGGGTCAAAAGTCTGCACATGTGGGCTTGCCATTCACACATCCTGAAATGAGATGGAATGTGAAGGTACATTTTATGCTGTTCTAGAGCTCTTCTCTGATTAGCAGAGTATACCTAAGCTTCTGTCTACTGGATGTTATTTGTATTAGGTAATGATCTGTATGAATTTTATAAAGCCCAAATAATTCAATTTTTCTAATGTGATTCTGAAGTACTGCCAGCATACCAAATAATCACTGTATATGGTATACATATGCAGTATGTATACTGAGACTGCTGGCCTCATGAGAATTCCAGATGCTCCAGATTACTTGAGGTGCTCAGAATATTAGGTGCTGTATGAGTCTTTACTCAACTGGCAGTCCCATTTTATTCTTGATGTATAAGACAAAACTGTGTTTTGCTCTGATGACAAAACATCAGAGCACAATTCAGAAGTGTTTGTACTTTCTTGTTACTGGAACACTGTTTTCTTTTAAAAAATGGAAGGAAGGAAGGAAGGAAGGAAGGAAGTGTGTGCATATTTGGTCTACCTTCAAGTATTTGGTCTATCTTCAATTAATCAAAAGGCAAAGAAAGTAACTTACTTTACAGTTGAGATAAAAGATTTTATAGACTCAGCAGAATTTCTGAATTCTTTCCTGAGAATAAGCATGCAGTTCTGGTGCCATGATGGGTCAAGAGCTGGAGAGTGCTTTTAACCATTAGTGAAGATCAGGTTCTCCTTTTATATGAGAATACACAGTTTTAACTATTTTTGTTGTCAGTTCTGTGCTGACAACTGTAACTCACTGACCCTCTTTAGAGCCATCTTGGATTCTCAATCCATATATTCGAGTGAAGCTTGAGAAGATGCAAGCAGCAAGAGCAAAGCTGTCTCAATCGCCATTTATGCTAATTCATATTGTCAGACACCCTAGTCCTGCAATGCTAGAGTACTAGCAGGCAATTTGTTTAGTGTCAATTTTAGGTATAATGCTACTTTTGTCTAGCTAAGAAGAGGAAGGATATTCTAACATCTACAATGGCTGCCTGGATTTAGGCCGTGTGGAATTAACTCTTCCAGAACCCCTTTTAGATGACTGTGAAGATTTCACTTTGCTCGTGCATCAATTCCCTGTCTGTAGAATGAGGTGGTATTTCTACGAGGCAAATTCTGTGGGACACAGACACTGAGGTAGCAGTGTCCATATGAGTGCCATAGGGAGTAAACAAGGCAATGTAGACTATAAATATGTAGTGGCTTTTAGAGAATTACAGTCTAAAGCAAAGCAACAGACTCTTTGATAACTTCACTTTTGCTAGAAATCCATTTTAATTAAAGTTTAGAACTTTCTACTTCTTTCTGTCCATTTTTCTTCTACTTCTTTAGTGGTTGTGCCAAGGTATCCATGTGTGTTTCTTCCACTGTCATCTGGCTCATTCCCAGCAGATGCACACAATCTGTTTTGCTGTCATTGACAGGGCTCAGTTTATGAAAAAAATGTGGCAGAACATGCTGCTGTAGTCACTTATACAGGATTCTCTTTTCTAAGTAACTGAGAAGAAATTAATTCTTTTTAGGTTTTTTTACATATTATACAGTCATAGGATTTTATGCAGGCTACTTTGCATTGGGTTAAACAGGGTGTTTGTTTAACACCTTAGCTTTCTTTTTAAATTCCTATTTTGTCAAATTAAAATTTGCCAATAGTATGAATATATAAAACCACCACAGAATGTTGACAGACCTTAATTTCAAGTGGTAGCAGTAATTCTGGCCATTCTGGAATACATGTGATATTTTCAAATATTTTAGACAATATTATAGTGTTTCTTTTAAATTTTATAATATAAATAAAAATTTTCCAATTTATAAATAATCCTGATCATCCAAAAATGGGGACTCTTAAGTATCCTGAATATATGTGAATTATACAAAAGGATTTTGTATAAGGAGATACGTGTTCCTTCTCATGCAAAGTTATATTCAGTAAGAGGCTGAGTAGAAACAAATCAAAAAATGAAATTTTTTACTTCATTGCTTATAGAATAAAAGCTCTAAACCTTAATGTTATCACTTATTGTGATATTGTGGTAACAGGTCCTAACAGAGATTAGGGCCTATTGTGCATGATGCTTTGCAAACACACATTAATGAACAGCTCTACCTTTGGACTTAACAGCATGAACAAACAGGATAATAAAAAAGATGGTAGATGGAAAGAAATGAAGATTTTTTTACTATTACGAATGTCTTGCTGTTCTTCTCAGTGTTCAGTAAGAAGACTTGGTGTAAGTAATTAAACTTTATGGAAAGTATCTAACTAGACAAATACTGTTTATTGGGTGCCGGGGTGTTCCCATTGTCTTCACCAAAGAAAAAATTAATCAACAGCTCAGATTTTGTGTTCCTTCTTTGCTGCTTTCTACCTCTATCCCGATGAAAGCAGGGATGACAACAGCCCTTTCCACACTGGGCTACTAAGGTTACAGCCTAAGCCATTAAAAAACCGCTAATGTTAAATATGTATGGGCACTCCACACGTTTATTAAAAAACAGAATTTGCTTTACAAGCTGATATTGTCTGTAATCCTTTTATTTTGATCTAAATTTTCTCTTTGAATTGTACTTTGTTCGGACGGGTTGATGGCTCTGGCTTCCTTTTTTTTATTCTACAGCTAAAAGAAAAAAATCTTCAACAGCTAAAATCTCCATTAATTCCCCAACCTGAAAACTAGTGTAGTGAGCCTAGTGTCTTGGCTGGCTTTGAAATATCTACATATATACATTAACATGAATTAAATAGATTTAAAGAAATTTGATCTGTATTTTCAGGATATATTTTTAAACACTATTTCATTTTGGGAAATGCCTTTATATACTTACAACTCTGAATTCACACTGTTGTCCCTCACATAGTTTTGTTGTTTTTTGTGTGTCATTAATAGGGTATTATGCTAAAAAGCCTATCTGGAAATATGCTACAGTGGCAGACTGACATGTTAACTAGGCTTGTGGGTTTTTTGTAAAATTGTTTCTTATGAGCATGTACATATATTTATACATATGTACATTTATTTATATGTGTGTGTGTGCTTTTTATACAAATATATGTGGTTTTCAAACTATGATTGCATGGTGCTGGGTATGCCTTAAACTGTAAATAAAATTGTCAAATATCTCTTCACAGTTAGACCTCATAAAAATAATCAGTCCATAAACACGTGGTGTTCTTTCTCCACATATATACAATTACTACATAAAGCGAAAGTCTTTCTTCTATTGTTCTAGACTTAAAATCCTCTGTCTTATGGGTTAGAAATATAGTATTTTTTAGTGGGTTCTTCGTATGTGCTTCTATATATGTTGGTGTATGCTAGTATCAAAAAAATAAGTGTAAGAATACCATACATCATTTCTCTTGGTTTTATAGACAGGTGGAATTAGAAGTTGACTGTAATCCCTGTTTTTTTCATTATAATATTTTTAATTTGTTTTAATGTTTTATGAGGTGAGTATTTTTGTATTTTGCAGGGGTCCATTACAAGCTAGACCTTCAAGGTTTCTGGAAATAATGTCAACTTTTAAATTAGTCCTAAAATTACTTTAGGATGGGATTTGTTAATATGGACATTTCTAGGAGACAAATACCATTGATGTGTCAGTTATGACACATAATGTAAAAAGAAGACAGAGAAAATAAGGTCCTTGGATGATTTCATTTACTACCTCTACGCCTTGATTGCTAGGCTCAGTTCAACTCCCGAAATATTGTTACCACTTATCTGTTACTCTTTTAAGACCCTGATTACAACACACCTTTTAGTTGTTTGGGCAGAGAGAAGTGAAAGGGATAATTTAATACATTTGTAAAAGACTAGAATTTATATCCTGATATTTGTCACGAGACTTGATTCTTCTCTGAAGTGTCACGAAAGGTGGAAAAGACCAAATGAAAGAGTGTAGAATGCAACATATTCTCATTATGTCGCCTGTCAACCTTGATTTTTTTTAAAACCACTCTGTTTTAACTTTAAGCATATTGATTATGCTACCTTTGTTTAAAAAAAAAAAAAAAACCAAAACAAATAAACAAACAAACAAAACAGACACCTCCCCCAATTAAAAAAACAAAAACAAAAAAACAAAAGGACCTGCAGCTGAGCATAGCAATATATTGCTTTTAGGTCTAAATGCTGAACGCCAGAATCTCAAAACCATTTGCCTGGTATTTCATGGTCCTACTTGGAATCTGATATGATAAAAAAATGAAATTTATACACTTCCAGACTGGAAAAATGAGATGATAAATTCCAAAGCTCAATACCTACTATGTAGAACTCTGTACATTAAGCAGTTTCAGACTCTGTTTCAGACAACAGTGCTGATCTTAGCTGTAGATACTTTACAAGTAAGAAGATATGAAATAAAGAGGGTCTTTCAGCTTTTCTTCATTTTACATAGCTGGTCATTTTCCATGGAAAAACAAACAAAGAAACAAACGAAAAACATAAGAGAACTGGTAAAATGATTAGCAGAAAAACAATAGGCTGAGAGCTGTTTTTACATAGGTGCTTTGGATTTTAGTTTACATAAAATAGAGCACTTAGCTTTGTGTTCCATTTATTTTCACCACTGCTGAATAGAGACTAGCATTTTCAGTCTCCCAGTAATGTTTCAAAAATAAATATTGATACTTCAGTGGTAGTATTGCAGATATCTGCGTATCTTCAGACAAACCAATATATAGAACTGGTCAGTAAATCTTGTACATGTTTCCATCTTACACTTGAACAGTAATATAAATAACTTGAAGATATCATTAAATGTATCAGTTGTATACATGATTATACACTGGAAAATTAAGATAAAATTAATATTATAAGATTACATTTTCTTGCTGTTTACAAAGTAGGACAGTTGGGGCTTTTTCCCTTGAAAATGCTTTCCAGGGTCTTGTCAATAGCATGTTTCCAATGGGAGAATCACCCCCTCTAGTTGGCCAAAGCAGATTTTTTCCCTGTGTCGGGCTAGATGTGCACTTTTCATGAGCAGAAACAACCTATTTTTGTGATGTGAGCTGGCCTCAAAAATGTTTTATTCATAGAGCAGGGTTCTTCACCAGTAATGATAGCTTGGGCTAGTACTGCCCCTGGTGAAAGCATTGCTTTTATGGGGAATTTTTTTCTTTATAAAAATACACATAGCCTTTTTTTAATCTGTTTGCTCCTGGATGCAGGACAAACACATAACTCAAGAAGAAATTATACTTATCCACAATCTAAGAGAGAAGGGGACTGTCTGGATGGAGACAGGGCTGACCACTGACTCGTACAAGGCACACAGATATTGCTGTGGTATACAGTCACGCTCCAACTGCTTAAATCTCAGAAGCTGTGTGCATCTATGCAGTGCAAGAGATACCTTAAAAATGATTAATTTTGAATCCCATCACAATAATCAATATACAGAAGTGTCAGTAATCAATTATTTGGTCAATTCTATTATGGCCTCTGTTTCTGTTACAATTTGTCCTTGGCAAAAATACAGACAGTGTTTTAATTATAAATTTATTATTTTGAAGAAAAATACTGTAATTTTGAGTGTACTTTTTTCACATTATTCAGAAAATTTAAACATGTTGACAGTGTTAATATGACTGAGGACAAAGCAGTTCTTTGGTGGTAACACTTCTAAATTATCTTAAATTGAGCTTAATTGACAAAGCTATCCTATACCACTTTATTTTTTTTTTAATTGGCAGTGTCATTAAGCTTTCAAATACACTATCTCCATAACTGTTTCAGTTTTTTTTCTGTTATCTGAAAATTGTAAAAATAAGAATGGGCAGAGAGCTTTGTTGTTTTGAAGGTCTTATAATTCCACTTTAGTTTGTTTGAAAACTTAAGTGTGAAAATATGAAATGTAAGTAGGTGAAAACATAATTTATATTATATCTTCCTGATTTTGTAGATTCTATTGTGTAGAAAATATACATCTGATGTGATAGAATGAAATCTCTCTCTTCAGTATGTTGTTAGAAATAGCAATTTAAACTGCAATCTATTGTATAACTCTCTTTATGTTTCTATGACAAGTCAGCAGTAAGACATAGAACTCTGATTCTGAAAAAATATAAGCCAAGAAAGCTCTTATTCAAATGCTCAGTTAAATAATTTGCATCCCAGTTAAAGTAAGGCCTATACCAGACCCACTGGGCAATTCAGGTACTGAAAGATCCTGACATTTTGTTGAACAAGAAGAGGCAGGACTTTTCTGGAGCTGAGAAGAGAAACAGTTCAATACAAGAAGGTAAAGGAGATATTTAAGGAACATGTAATCTCTTGGCAACATGATCACTTTCAAATCTTCAATATTTTCTTAATTTTTATCATGTTTATCTATATAGGGCATGCAAGGCAAAGAGTTTTTCTTCTCTTATGCATACAGCACACTTCCTACAAGCAGAAGTTGGGTTACAGACAAAAATATTACATATTTTAAAATAATTTATTATATATATTATTTTAAAACAATATATAATTTACATATTTTAAAAAAAAGAAAAAAAAAGGCAAATAAGCAAGTTTCTGTCATCAAAAAGATTTTGTCCACTACAGCTTTCAGTCAGAACCGCTGCACGCAACAGCTTCTTAGTAAATCAGAAAACTGTAGCTATTTCAGCATTACATTAAGCTAATATTTTCCTTCCCTTAACACCCACTGTTACATACTAACACTGACAAATTGTAAGCTTGTTTACACAAATCTGAGAGATCTCTTCCTTTAAGCAGTAAGGCCTGGTGACCATGGAAGGTCTTTTTCTGAGTGAGTAGAATTTACCTTTTGGTTTTGGTTTCTTTGCCTATCATGCTTAATAAAAAAAAAATATAAGCAGATTTATACAGTTTCTACTCTGAATTGTTGAACTGTGAGAAGACATTCTATGAAAGCCTCTTCCTAAACTGGATTAATGGGACAGGCTGTTAGTTGCACAAGGAAACTTGTGTTACTATCTCCTTCAGCTTCTTCTCCCATTTACCGAAGTCTTGCTAGCTGAAGAGAAACTCTTTTCCACATCAGAATATTCACCAAACATGTTCTATTTTCTGGCATCCTTAAGTGTGAAATTTTCACACAACACATGACAGAAAACATTAGATACTAAAACCTCAGACCAGAAAGTTTCTTCCCGTCTGCATGAAGCCACGACAAAGGTACATGTTATGAAAGCATATGTTGTAGCTTGTACATGTACAAAGCTGCTCTAACTGAGGTTTCAGGGGCATAGTAATGTGGGTATATTGTGTGGTTGTGTTAAGATAAAGGACCAGATTTTTAGTAGATGACCTGAATTCTTTCCCACCATTCTCTAGAACTGCTGCATGACTCCAAAAATTCCATTTGAAAATTCCTACTTTTGTTGTAAAACTTCACCAGTGTCTGTAGGTCATAAGTGAAAAGCAGCGAGAGAAAATTTTATTATATACATTATTTTATAATCAGTGTACTATTTTCAGAAGCTTCCGAAAAAATAACACTTGTCATTTGAGAGCTGCAGCTGTTAGTCTGTTGAGACATAGAGGGGATGGGGCAGATATTGAATTATTCATGAAGGCTACTGCTATAGTTGACAGAAGTTCATCAGCTAATTCCCCCCCTCCATTATGAACTTTCTTTCAAATTCAGTCAGGCTACAGGGGTACAAGCTGTTACTTTTAATAATCGTGCTACCAAAAGTTTCATAAACTGTATCTATCACATAAGCTTTCTCTTTTAAGAAAGTTACTTACTGTCCATTGGGGGCTGATAAGTGCTTAATTTTTAATATTTTTAATTCACCAATAATGTGAATAATCTGATGTGCTTTCAAAATGTAACTGTTACAAAAATGTTTTAAAAACGCATGTAATCATTTTTTTACCTTAATTCAGTTTGATGAACCAAACCCACTGACATTTTCATTATATGCTTATTTAAGGTTTTCGTGATTTATGAACACAAGGAGGTTTTGTGTATTGTTACTTACAATACATTTTTCAGTTTATAGGCCAATTCAACATGTGTAAATGTAAGAAAATCTTAGTTTGCCCAAGCATGAGGAAATAAAGTACTTTATATTCCAAATGCTAATTCACTTGCTAGCATGAGGGAGTTGAACTAGACGATCTCCAGAGGTGCCTTCCAACCTTAAGTATTCTGGGGTTCTGGGATAAGCCAACTATTTTGTCGTGCAGGCTATCAGACTAATAACAAAATATTTTATGTTTCTGCAAAGCAGTGCTGACATTCAAGGTTGGTTTGGCAGACACCAAAATCATGTCATGAAGTCATGGTGGGTATTGTAGGAATGTTAAATATCAAAAACTTTGTCCCAGTTTGAGCAGTTAGGAGCTGGGTGACTCTCACACAAGGGATTCCATGGACGTAGCTCTCCTTTTCACACAGGCAGTATTGTCAGCTATCTCTGCCCTGGCCACAGCAAAAGCACAAATCTTACCAGCATGTATTTGTTTTCTTTAGGAGATTTCTCTCTCTTTTTACACATCACTACAGTCTGACTTGTGGATTGGAGAGCAGTAGGAAATTGTAGCAAAAATTTCATATCCAGTTCATCCCCCTCTTCTCTGTGGAGATTTCTGCAGTGAATGAGATTGAAAAATGTCTGTTTAGTGGTGTGCTTGATGCAGACAGTGCCCTTATTTATCCTGTAATGACCTCATAGCAGCAGCACATGCCCTTTTGGTGGAGAGGATTATTGTAATTCCCTCCTAGAAGGGCTTCCAGCAGCTCAGCTCTGTCACTTGCAGCCTGTTCAGAATGCAGTGACACACTCCCATCCTGTCTTGAGCAAGTACAATCATCTGCCTTGTACCTTCACTCATTTACTTTATCTGCTATGAAGTAGCTGTTTGATTTTAAAGTTTGCTGCCTTAATTTTGAAATTCTTAATGGTTTAGATCCTGGCTATTTTCAAAAACTCCTCCACAAATATCATCTTGACAGATATCACCACCCCCACAGCACATTTTAGGAATCTCAGCATCACATCTTAGGTTGGCAACTTATGTCCTTTGCCGTGATAGGTCTTCAGTTAAGGAACTCCCCCAGGAAATCTGTCTTGAACCATATATCCTTATCAGAAAACATTACAATTAAATATACATTCTTGGCTACTTTTTCTTCTCTGTTCTTATTGTTCAGTGTAATTTCTATTAGGACCACATTTATTCCAGTTCCTCTCAGTAATTCTTGGAACTGTTCTTTCAAATTTTCTTTTTCCCTTATTTGTTGAGTAACCTAAGCATACTACTGATGTAGTTATGGATAGTGACTTCTTAATGGTGTTTCACTTCAAGAGCATGAGCTTTTTTGTGTTAACATAAACAGTATGTCAATGTAATTGCTTACTAAATAATACACAGGCTGTTTTTTAAATTTAATGTATTTTTAAAATTTGTATTTGAATCTTTATTCCTCTTCTTTACAAGGAATTATGCTTTTCTTCTTCCTATTATGCATTTTAAGTCTTAAATTATTTTTAATCCTTTGAACTTTAAACTATCTCATGGGTGCAAGTTTCTTAAATAATCTGATTTAAATTATCAGAATTCAGAATATTTTCTAGACTGTATTAATACAAAGTGAAAGCTAGTCTGAGGTGGGAAAAAAAAAGTTGTTGGTAGGTGGTTTCTTCTTCTAACATCAAATTTTACAAATTAGGTATTTTCTGGGGGAAAAAAAAAAAGAAAAGGAAGTGGAGGAAGTTGGCATGCATACCTGAAGCTAACTTCATTACATTTAGATCTTTCTAAATTTTACTTCAGTGCAAACTCCTTGCTCTGTAAGATTAGCATATTGATGATGGTTTTAACTTTTTTTTTGTCTTGTTATTTTTAGTAGTCTTCCAATGGATAACAATCAGTGACAATACCAATGAACATTTTAGCCCAAAAAATTTTTGAAACAATCTAGAAGTATTACGTAATATTAAGCTGGGAATTTACAAATCCTCATTATTGGGTAGTCTTAAGTGTAACTTAATCATTAAGCCTTGAACCACAATCACAGCAGAATGTGTTGTTTTTAACAACACTGGTTCCTATGAGCAAATTTTATTGTGGCATCATAGAATACCATGCATGCTTTTGCTTATGATTTATTCTCCCTAGATACAAAATGGTAAAAGAGATGTGTTAATCTATTTTTATTCAAAGAACAGAAATAGCTCTGTTACAGTTCAGGGATTGAATAACCAGTGTTAACATACTACTGGTTCTTAGTCATACTATACCTGATGTTCCCAGTGAGAATATTGATCAATTACTAGGAAAGATATAGAGCACATTTTACAGACCATTGTTAAATATTACTTTCTTCTGTTTCAGTGTTTCCCAAAACACTGCTGAAAATCCAAAGCATAACACTACTACTATATTCAATAACAGATAATGTGTTTCAGTGCTGGTTGCAACTTTGTGCTAGAAAAAGAATCACATTGAGATGACCCAAAATTATCCTTAAAGAATGGCAATATTTTATATTATCTTCCCTCTTGTTGGGATACTTAGGTCACTTTTCTTCTGGGATTATGCCCTACATATGTATAAATTTATACAACTGACAAAGAAGTGTGTCAGAATGAAAAATTTATCTCATACTTGAGGGAAACTGTTACTTGATTACCTGTTTTTCAGCATGCAATTAGAAACTGACTACTAGGCAGTACAAAAAGGAGAAAAAGGCAGCTTATCTTGCTTGTCTGGCACTTACCAGTCTGACTGATAACTCAGCCTGACCCTGACCTTGGCAGCATTGCACAAGTAATCTTTATGAGAGGATAAATTTTTAACAATTTCTCTAATATCTTAGATACAAAAAAAGCCATTCCTTTAACAAAGGAATGCATATTTTCTTTTTTCTTTGTATCTTGAACAAATGTATTTGTACTAGCATCTGCCCAGGACTTTAAATGCTCTGTTTCTCATTTGATCTCAGTCCTTATTGTAGTACCCTGGGACTTGATGAAGTGCGTAAGTGAAGGTTACTTCAGAAGTCTTTTTCTGTCATTAATTTTGACGTGTTCAGATTGTGTTGCTTAGTGACCTAAAGCTGGAATATTGCATTAGAATTAACAGCGTGGCAGCAGGGACGTATTTTTAGTCTATTTAAATTGAGCTAAAATTATGAACTTAACCCCTTTATCAAAGGAAATGCACTACTACAAACAGAGAAGGTAGGATAAAAGAAGTGGTGCCATGAGCATTGCCATGAGTTCAGATACTAAGATGGAAAACACCAGTAAAGTCAGACGACTGAAAAAATCAGATCTGTTCGATTGCTTAAAGATGTATGTGTTTGGTTCTAATGGAAGCTTCATCTCTTCAGGACATTGCACATAATCTTCATTTAAACTCTAGTTTTACTTAAAATATATGCAAAAGTTGGAACATTATTACGTGTTTTCAATGTGTTTTCCTTTTCTGTTTCATTTTATGTAGCTAGTGTATTTGTCTTTAAGGACCACAAAAGGGAAATAAGATACACGTGCATGGAGGCAAAAAGTCAGAACAGAGACTTTAAACTGTAATACAATCAAGGTAACCTGCTTCATAATCTCAGATCAAGTCACTGATAAGCAGCAAGAGATTAAAAATGTACTCCAGTTATAGAAAGTATTTTCTGAAGGACAGTGCTAATCTTTAAAAATCTTAGACTTCACTGGAGACAGCAACGGCAAAATGTTATACTACATTATTATCAGATTTTCAGTTACAGACACTACACAGTCACTCCTAAAATGCAAAATAGGAATTTTTTCATTATTTTCTAGCTGACAGAAGAGAAAAAGGATGTAGAACTAAATCACTTATTACCAATCATTATTCCATGAAGAGGAAAGAATTTTAAAAAGTCACTGCACACTGCAACAGGTGCACAGAACTGTTGAGATGAGTCACTGTTTCTATGCAATGCACATATTTACCTTTCACACTTCTTGGTTTCATAATGTGCATGACATGTAATCCTACTACACAGCTACAAAACCCACAGCCGTGACACTGGGCCTACTTTCTGCAGTAAAATGTAAGAAGTCCAGCAGTAGTCAAAACCAATGTGACAGTGAATTTCACAAAGGATTTAAGTTTATAATACTTATAAAAAATCAATCTCACAACATGTATTGACTAAAATACATGTAACTTCTTGCTAATAATATACTGAGTATGTTGTACCATATTTTTCACAAGTTACTTTTCTTTCAGTGAGACAAGGCTCAAAATATAACCTGTTTTCATGTAATTTTACTTACTGTATTCCAAAATGATTTTTACCATGTCAAGTAGAAAGGTTCACACATTTCCTTTGAAAGATGGTCAAAATTCAGGAAGAAAACTCCCTAAAAATATAAGCAAATATATCAATACGTTCTCATACAAATTTAACAGCAAACCAGAATAAAAAATGTAGTGATGAATTATTTTGTATGAGTGAATTCTGCCACGTGTACCTTGGAAAATGGAAGACTAATTTGGTTACTTACAGGCTATAATTTCAGGATTAAGAAGTACAGCCAGTAGCAAACATTAAACAATCTACTCAAAGTCAGAGTTGGTATTTGGCAAAACTGGACAGAGACTCAGCCTTGGAAAGACAATTCTAGGTTTATTCAGACAATGCTCAAGAATGAAGTATTATCATTCCATTAGGTTTAGTCCATAGTTTTCTTTCATGGCATTGTTATAGTCATCCATAAGTTGGTATTTCAAAAAACTCCATGTTGTAATCAGTTTTATCTGAATGTAGATATTAATTTCATTGTCGGGGGGAGATGGATGCAAAAAATTCATGTCTTAATTAATGTTTATTAATTTGAAAGTAAATTCTTATAAGCTTTTTTTTCTGTGCTATTTTTCTAGAAAAGTAAAAGAGAAAAGCTGTTTTCACTTCAGATAAGTTGAAATTCCTGTTAATAAAACAGCTCTCTAATTGCATATGAAATGGGCCTCTACAAAATTTACCGTAGGCAAAATATGAACAAGGAACACCATTAGTTCACCTGACTCTGAAAGCAGAGCCATGGTGAAGTACTAACACTTCAAAGAGGACAAAGTATTATGAAATCTGCTTAAACCAAAAATCAAAGAGTGTCTTCTTCAGCTGCATTACAATTTGTATGGCAGAACAAATTCCAAATGGAATTTGGCGAGTATGTTAGGCATATGAAAATCATTATAGAATTAATTGGTATCTATAATATTCTCAGTGAGCAGGATCTTGATTGCAATTCATTAGTAACACACTCTCTTCTGTTAGCATAGCACCTTCAAAACATCATTGGTTGAAATTTCTTTTATATTATTACCTGTACAGGTTTGAAGTCTTATGACTGAAGGCCCATTATTTGACCTGTTATTCTTTGCAACATTGGAGTTTATCGGAAGATACTGTCCCTGTCCTAAACAATTTGCAATGCATAAATCTGACCAAGATTGACCCTGATTAGTTTGTGAGGATCAACAGGATCACAGCACATGCTGGTTTGACTGTAGAGACTCAGGGAAGTGTCTTCTTCATTAATCAGCGTGACCATACACCATACAGTTTAAGAGTATTTGACACCTCTTTGATTGAGGTTGACAAGTCTTAAAAAGATGAACATCTGATCTCACTCTCTTACATGGCAGCAGAGCATGGCTCTGACTTAGGGTTTAGGAAACAAGCAAATACAGCTACTCTCCCGCATGCATATCTGTCTTGAAGCAGAATATGCTTTGTCTGTGGCAGGTGCAAAGCCTGCTTAATTTTGAAAGAATCCTTACAGTCTGTTCCAGGTAGTGTCAGACTGTCTGTTCTTTCTACTCGTCCGCCTTTTATCAGACAAGTCAGGCTGAGCAGAGTGAGCTGTGATTTTGAAACTTTGTACTTTAATTCCATCTAAAACCAGCCTACCGTGGACATGACACTGTACATCATGATCAGTGTATTGTTGACTGATGAAGGGAAATGAGTGATGCAGTGGCTTAACCAAATTTGCAAAATGCACAATGTCATGTTCCCATGTTTTTTTAGGAGACAAGGTATTGTACAGTAAGACTTGCAACTACCAGTTCACCTGAATTCATACCACAAATTCTTGCATATGTCTTGACAGTGGTTATTTCTACAGAATCATGCAGCTGTGGGGTTTTAGGAAACAACCTCAGGTGGATTTGCCGCAAGCTCTATTTATCCCTGCAAGAGGTTTCAGCAGGAGCTACAGACTAGCTAACGCATGGTTCTCATCTGAAGAAACTGCTCTATGAACTGGAACAAATTATCCGGGAATCTAACATCAAAGGATGACAGACAACAAACAAAAAAATGCAAAAGTAAAGACTTTGACCTGAAAAACAGCCCCAAAACCACACTAAACTTATAACCCAGCAAGAGATTTGCCTCCATCTATTGGAGCCAAGAAAAAAATGACAACTGAGCAACAAGATCTTCTAACATGGGAAATAAATCAGCTAGTTCTTGTCTCAGGGTGCTGGCGTTGAAAAGTACATCCATGAGCTGGTATGGGAAAATGTTGAATGATTAAAATTACATGACACTATCCAAAGTATCCCGGTAATTTTATCCCAAATTTCTCAGTAATTTAGAAATCTTAACAGCAAAAGCTATTTAACTTCCTAATTTATTCTTGAATATATTCAAAGTATTTTATAGCTGTTTCATGCAAAATTGCAGAATGGATCCTTTGATTCCTCAGTGTTCATCTCTAAGCAACAGGAGAAGAACCTTTGTAATAACATTGCACGTAGAGAGTAAGAGGATGATGTTGATGATGACTATTACTATTTCAAAGACTTGTGCTTAATTTTTGTGATGTTTTATTACTGTATAACACTGCTGTAATCAGTGAGGATTTAGAGCCTTCCACATCATGGCAACTCATCTCTCCCCTCCAGAACCAACCAGTGGACTTAACTTGAGAGAAGCACCAGCATATTTTTCTTTTATTTAAATAGGATAATGCCATAGAGATGTGTGGGTTAAGGCCATTTATTGTCTGCAACCTTGATACTGAATTGGTCTTGGGCATTTAATACAGTACTTCTCAACTTTTTTTCCAAAGTCTCAGCTTGTAAAAATCAATAGAAAGATTCCAACAGAATTCCATACGCACAAAAGCAATCAGGAAGTGGGATATTATTTTCATGAACTCTGTTTGCAAGCTCTACATTCTGAATTTTGAAATAATTGTAAAATCATCTTGAATTAGGTTATGGCATGCTGTTGACATTTCCATTTAGGAGAAGCCATTACTAACTCAGATAATTTTCACTTTTGCAGCACAGCATGGATAGATAGCAGGATGAATGTACTTACAGTATTTCATCATGCATAATTTGTTATATCTGATATATAAAAGAGTATGCTGGAGATTTCTTTCCTAGAGATATTGTGATAAGTAAACCACAATTTGATACATCTTCTTGGAAAATATGCTGTTTAGTAGCAGTGCATTGATACTTGCTGGTCATTTATGCATGAGTTAGTTGAAAAATTATCTTCATATTATCTACAAGGAGAGGAAATTTAGGTTTACAACCTAGGAAATCACTCTGACACAATATTTCCATACAATTAAGAACTTGTTATAATTATTCTGCTCTTATTTTTAGCAGATTTTAAAGCAGATTTATTATCAGGGAGACATACTAAACTTGAATCTGTCTTATTCAAAATGTGGTTTTATTCTAAAAAAACTGTAAGAAAAAATATACAGTTCTCATTTGACTCTTGTTTATTGTATCCCTTGGAAAGTACTGCTTGTTTTGCACCTTGACTATTATTACTTACCCCAAACTGTCTCTAGGACCAAAAGTGAATTTTCTGTTATAGACATAACAATTAATAGATATGGAATGTATTTTGTCCAGTCTTTTTATCTGTTCTTTGCAAAATTGAAATTAATCTCTCTTGCTTGAGGCTTCATAGTTTACTGTCATTAGCTGGGGACAGTCCAAGTCGTGAATTTTCAGTAGTAGAGAAGCCTTGGGATTTTCAGCTGCTTCTGAGATCTTAATCAAAAATGTTACTGATTGTTTGGGAATCAATGAAAACACTCCTGAGGAAAAAAAAGGCAGCATAAGCTTAATATTATCCACAGTGTTTTGTTAAAAGGGGCAGTGTTTTGTAATGATTATTTTTTTTATCAAAATGTAACATACTGAGGAATGTCAAAAAATATTATCCATTTTTTCTCTACGTAAGTGGGTCAGAAATATCGGTGCTTTTGATCTTTTAGAGACAGTCTTGCTCACATGAGCATGCTCACATGCTCACTAGCTTTAAACACATAGGTTTTCCTTTTGACCTTTTAGCATATTACGTTTTAGCATATTCAAAAGTCTTTGCCAATTCAGGAGCTGTGAATCCACAGCTTTGTAGTCACCAGACACTTCAGTAACAATGTGATAAATTCTACTTTAAGAGAATTAATTTTGTGCTGATGACAGAAACTCCAACCTGTAACGTTAATGGAAACAGCATTTTTGAATCATTGAAGAACTTTAAAGCTGAGAAAAGGACCTTAAAAATCATCACATTTCGCTTCTGGAGAATACCATTGTTGTTATATTATTCTTTGTTAGCACCAACTAAAATTTTTCTGGTTTTAACCATGCATGACTGAATAGGAGTTGAGCGTTTTTAAAAATACTGGACTAATGTCCAGTCAGACTACTGAGTTTCAAAACCTTGGGCTTTTTGGATCTCTTGCAAACACAGAAGAGGAAGCACTTCCTTTTACAACACCATGTTAAGACAAGGACACACACTCACATATGCACACACATACAAAAAAGTACTATTCAAGTTGCTTCAGAATTTGCTGGTTCCCACATGGCATCCTAAATGATAGCAGGAAGAAAAATGCATAATGCTTGGTAAAAAAAATTGCAGCTGATTTATGCAGTGATTCAGGAATTAAAATATTGCTGTGCAAAATATGAGGAGTAAAGATAGTTGTTCAGATTAGGCATCACAGTCAACGTTCTATCTTAATAAAGCAACAGGCTTCACTTTCCATGCATATATATGTGTAAACTATTTTAAATCCTTCTCTTTATACAAATAATGGTTGCAGGCAGCATAGAGGTGTCATTTTCAACAGTGTAAATATGAAATAACAGGACTGGCTAGGGTGCAGTTTCACTCAGGGCCATGCATTTGAATAGCCGGTATCACAGTGCTGGCCCTGGGGCTAGCATCTTTTACAGTGCATTTTTGGTAGCGATAAGGAGATGCTGTGTTTTCAGAGGAGTGTGCTGACAGCAGAGTACATCAATGAAGGCCACCTCACTCACAGTGAAGGTCTGCATTTTAAAACAGCACTGAAACAAAATAGTCATTGTGTTTTGACAAGGGTCTTAACTATTTACAGCACAACAGCCAGAACTGCAAATAGAGCTGGATCTCTGAAAACTCTTAACTCCAAACCTGGAGGAAGTACTATTACTAGGGGCTTCTTCTTTGTAGCTTTTTAAAATACAGTCTCCATTGTCAATGTAAACATTCAGAAGCCCAGGCTGACACTTCTTTTTAAAATGCAGACTTGATTTATGACAGCTTCATTGGATCGTTAATCATATATTATCTTTATGGGAGCTTTTTTCTAACATATGTTAATTGGCTGTTTTCTGTGACAAATTATGAGCTCTTACTTTGATGACATTCAATTGCAGTCATGTTGGAGTTGAGTATGTAGAGTTTCCAGCCCCCACTGGCTCCTTAAACCACTACAAACATCTGCATGTCACTGCAGTGCTGAGTAATGGCAGGATTTGGGTTGATCTGATCTCTGTACTGAGTTTTTCCATGGGATATTTTCAGCTCTTTGCACTAAATCTGTTACAGGGTTTGCTGGTTTCAGCAAAAGGTATAAAAATAATATCTTGTATGGGATTATTAGAATACAAGGAGAAATAATTAGCAGTATACTGAAATATTTTTTAATATTCAGAAATTTCAATGCCTTATTAGAACTCAACTTTATTGCATTCAAGTTTACTGATGTCATATAGCATTTCCAGAAGGAAAACTGCTGCCTGCTTTTCAAAGCCCATGGTTTTTTAATTCTTAAATGTAATATTTGCAAGTTAAAAAAAAAAGAAAAATATTTTACTTGAGAAGTGGTTGGCCTCACTTTAATTTTTTTAATTTTTACCAAAAAAGTGTATTTCCTAGCTCAACAGGAAATGTATCTTATTATGTTTTACATAAACTTGCACATCTTCCTGTTAGTAAAGAAAATTTAGCACTGAAAGTTAGTGTCTTTCTATCTTTTTTATGTTAAGGAAGATCATGCTTACATTTGTTCAGCATGTACATTAAGGAAATTCAGGAAAAAAATCACCATAATGGAAGTTGCTGCATTTTTTATTTGGTACTTAATCTTTTAATGATACTTGTACACATAATCTTATTTTTTACAGTCTTTCATTGGAATTACTGAGACAAATAATGTGTGCTGTATTTTAATGTTTTCACTCAAAGCTGTACTTAGGGTGAATGTGCAGTAATGTGAAACCTTATATATTGTAATAGTGAGAGAGCAGCCTGGTCATAAAACTGTGTCAAACAATATCAATTACATTGCAATTAATTTAGTGGAACACTACACAGCTCAGCTTTGACCTAAACCAAATGGCATTAGATAAATCTGTTCCATTTGCTCTTCAGAGAAAAGATGGGGGTTAAATTTCCAAGCAGGTGTTAGAGTTTAGAATAAGAGCCAGATGTGTATGGAAGCTACTTCAGTCCCATGAGGGTGGTTTTAATTCAGCTATTTCCCTGGAGTACCACACAATCAATGAGTTTCAAATCCTCGGGCTACCTGCCTTTATGTGAAATCATGGGAACATTTCTTCACAGATTATGACTGAACATGTGTGGAAAAATTAGAGCAGAAATTAAAGGTAAAAAAGTTTAACCTGAGAATTTACATGAACATCACATTTCTTTGAATTTCTGCAGTAGAGAGGTGACAATCAAATGGAAATGCTTACAGAAGAGATGTATTACTATAAGGAGAATTGTAAGCAGTGCAAAACTAAGACCATGGATATTTAATATGTCTCTCTAGTCACCGCTTGTTGTAGGCAGTATTTTAAAAGTAAGCATATGTAGGTCATATGCAGCACAGTGAAGAGCATTAAAAATAGGTGAATTGAATTAGAGAGAGGTTTCAAAATGATGATTTTGAATGTGTTGTCGCTCCTTCAGAATGTCAGTGAAAGTAAAGTGATGCATTGAATTAGTCTACCAAGTTCTCCTTGCTAACATGAGCTTAGTTGGCTTTAAGAAAACACAACAAGGTAAAGGGAGATATACATGTGAATGACAGGGCTTGGCACTTTGTTGGATTTTGCGGCCTGTGTGCCATGTGTCTTAATTGGGGCCAGTTGGGATCATTTAATAATTGCTGTCAGAAGATCAAATTTAATTCTCTTTATAAAACGACCACAGTGGGATAGATTTAAACAAATTGTCATCTGAGATTTCAAATGAACTAAGCTTTAATTAGGTTGATTAGGATGCTGTAAGAGAGAGGGAGAAACAGGAAATTGATGCATCTGCTGTGTACCATGCTGGACCTTATATGACAGTACTGTCAAATATCTTTATTTCAAGAAGATATACATTAGCATAAAGGATGATAGAGCTAGAACATCATGCATATGTAAGTATGTTAGGTATACAAGGTAATAATAACTTTCTGAAATGAGTGGTTTTAAATACGGTTATTAATGTTTTTACGATCATAGTCTTGGCCCTTAAGATTGCTTTTATACATTTTTAAATATTCTAAATTATCTTCTTTATTTGTTTACATACTCACTGATTATGCCAGATGAGAAGTATAGCCCTCAGAATTTCTCTATTGCATAATACATATTCACTGTACTTAGTTCTCAGAACACTTGCATGACAAAATCCACAGGTTCCAACAGAGAAACTGACTAAAACATGAAGGTGACATTAAATATTTTTGTCAGAAAAAGGAGCAGATCTCAGACATGTTTGCATTCCAACCTTGAATCCAATTTTTTGAACTATGCTGCCTGCTACTTTTGCCACAGCCGCCTGTTTCTTAGGATATATTTTATCAGAAATCATCTTACTTATCAATAGACCTCAAAAAGTGCCATTTCTGAGAAAATGTAACGTCCTTTCATGGCCACAAAAAGATTTAGCTAATGTATCTTTGTATTGATTATGTTTTTGCTTTTTCAGCATGCTTTTAGGATAATAAGATGAGCAATGCTGGCAGTGGTCCTATTAGAAAAACAAAATGCTCACTGAAGATAGAATGGAGACTATCAAGCAAATTCCTCTGTATTTCCCTTCTGCAAATTAAGAATGTTTTGTATATTTCTGTTCTTCTGATATTTGTCAAGGATGTTGACTTTTTGCATTGGCTATTGCCAAATGTGGTGTGTTGTATATGAGTAAGAAATAAATAAACCCAGCTGCATGTGCTAATGGAGTGGTTATAGCTGAGGTTCTGTAAGCAGGGTGTGATGCTCAGTTGTGGCTTTTGTAGTTACAGACAGTAGCAGGTGTACCTCTGCGGTAAACACCATCCCTTTCAGCAGAAATTTTGCTTTTACAAGGCTTGAGGTGAGAGCTGCTAGACTTCAATTCTGTGAAAAATTAGAAGATCAAATCCTCATGTGGAAAGTATGAATTAGTTACCTAGCACAGTTTTCAAAAGCTAAATATGAACTATGATGTGGTTGAGCAGCACACTAAATTAGATGAGGCTATTTATGTCTTTGTAACTAATGCAGATACAAAGCTGCAGCTCTTTTAGCTCTTTATCATATCACAGCATAACTCCTCAGTGTTTTGTATATCTTAGGTTTCTCTCTTTCTCTATTTTCGTGTGAATATTTTTAACAGAAATATATCTATCGTTTGCCTAGTTTTTAACCAGTAAGGACAAAAATGAAATTTGTAGATATCCCACTAAGCTAGAAAAGAAATTTTCTTCCCCAGTAGACATTTTAAGCCAGTTGTTTCAGACATTTTTTCTCCCATGAGGCTTTTTTTTTTAACTTTTTTTACATGGCAAATTCCATGTTATCTTTCCTTTCTTATAAGCAGCTTTATCTGTTTATGCACTTTCCTAGTTCCAAACCAGTGGGAATCCAGTTCGGATCTTCAAGCATAGAGAGATCCTTCTTGTCAAGATGCAGCCAGGAGGTAGAAAGCAAACAGCTTCAGCCAATTATTTGCGGCGTGCTAGCACTAATCAGATATGGCCCCATACTTTATTTCTCGGTAGTCAGAACATTCCGTTTTTCCAACAGATGCTTCATCCTGGACATGCAGAATTGAAGACGTGAGGCACAAGGCAATATATGCGCAAGGTTTATTTCCTATGAAGTGCTTATAAATTCTTTGTAATTGTAAGTGCTTCATTGCTATAGTGCCACTGTAATTTTTTTTCCTTTCTTTCAGAGCAAATCCATTCTGAATTCATGTGTTTCTACTTAAATTGTCTGTATTTTGTATGTTTAACAGCAGCAACCTGTCCTAATTTATAAGCTTTGCCATTAGGAAGGACACATATTTCACAGAGGTGGTTCCTCACTTCTCTGCAGTGAAATGCAGGTGTGGGGTTTCTTTTTTATTACTAGCCTTATTATGTAGCTGACATACATTTCATCTCCTTTTGTCCTCGGGAAAAAAAAATTATCTGAGTGGGATTGGAAGCATTAATGTAGACTTTTGAGTTGTCATGGTCATTGGAAAGATAGATATATTTTCCTTGCCTTTTTTTTTCCCCCCCTTCTTCTTCATTCTCCTCATTTTAAGCCTGCAGCTGTCTCTGGGTAAGGAGTTGAGTTCAGGGAGTGTCATAGTTCTTATACTCATATTTATCATATTAGCTTTCAAGCAAAAAGAATGAACTGTTAGCAGCTTAGCAGCTCTCCACAATGTTGTGCAGTCTACATTTCAGAAGAACTGTATTTAATTCCTGAAACTTCTGGGAAGGTCAGGAATTAAAGCAAAAAAGATGTGTTTCTATAATCGAATATACAAATAGAGAAGCAGAACATCTCTGTGTCTAATCATTCCTCTTTAAGAAAGAAATTACCAGCTGAAGGATATACTGATCTGAGGTTGCATTAAAAAACAAATAAAGGTGCTTAAATACAAGTTATGTGTTTAGGTCTATGTTATAAGAAAACAAACTTTTTGTTTCTGTGGTAGTATGGTTGTAGCTAAAATGGTCTAACACTACAGACAAATTATTTCTAGACAGATAATTTATCTCATTTTCCAGCTTCTATAGCTGGAAATAAAGGATCAGTTTGGGGTACATGGACGAGCCAAAGAATTACAACATAAAGGTAACTGATTTTTTCCAAAATTGTTAGTCTTCATTAGGTACTAACTCTGCTTACAATGTTTATCTGACTTCGTTTTTCAGTACTAGTGGTGGATCTGTTCTAATGTTGGTATGAGTTAAAAGGAGTAGAAATAGAAATCATTAATATAGAAATCAGTAATATTCTCTAAATTTAAAGTCATGTCTGTCTGAGAGTTGCTTCATCTTTGGCAAGCCAGTGATGGCTCTGGGCGGCTGGTTGCATCATACAAGATCTAATAGCAAAAAATAAATTAAAAAATATCTAAGCCATTATAATCAAAATTTTCAAGCCTGAGTAGGTGTTATCATACAGCAAAGTACTATCAATTGAGATTCTGGCATACAAGGATTCCATGGGACTCCAAAGGCTTGTACAGATTTTGTGGAATTTCAGGGGCTCAGGACACCTGTGAAATCTTTCATGTTTGACTACTTCATTTCTCTGGTAGGAAGATGAACCATGTTGAGAGTCTTTGTTTATTTTTGGCTTGAGTAGCTAACCAAATTCAGGGTATTATATAGGTGGTTGCCATTAGGGCAGGGAAACTGATAAGTGACTCAAACTTTTCCTTAATACTGTTTGTTTACAAAGATTTATTTTATCTCTAAATGCAACAAGCCTTGAGAATTGATGTCCGTTATCAGGTATTAATGTTTGAGTTCCCTATCCTATCAGCTGAGCTCTTTCCCAATGTCTCTATATATTCAGCTTCTCCTTATCATCACAAATTACAAACCTTTACAAAATAATACCTAGTAGAATTCTTTGCTATATTTTTTCAGATTTATAAGATCACAGAAGTTATGCTTACCAGCAATAGTCTTATAACTTCTATCTCTTTCATCTTCCGGACATTACTCAAATTACTCTTAAAATGGCAACACCATAAGCCACACTTCCAATCTAGAAAAAAATGTTATGCCACCCCAACATATTTATACAGTTTTCCCATCAAGATATTTCCCATCACAAATATGAAACAGTTTTAATTTGATTCAAGCTTTACCTTGGCAATTTTTGTCACTTACTTGAATTATGTTGGAAAGGATTCCTTTTATTAACCCCATTGACAATGCTTCTATAGAGTCTGTTTTCTGGTAGAAGTACATATTTTCGTATAATGAGGAACTTATTCGCATCTCAGGTTTTTTTCTCTTAATTTCTACATTCCTGTTCCTGGATTTGTGGTATTTTCATCCACTGTTTTTTCCCCTAGTCTGCCTCCTTAGATGATCCTTCCTAATTTCCAGCTTAATCTTTGAACCAACTACAGTCCTCAGTCATTTATTTGCTTGATAATTTAAAGACACTTTGGGTTCTTATTATGGTTTGTTCCATTTATTTATGCCACAAAAATACTGTTTCTAAAAGCTTTCTCTTTTCTCTAAAAACTTCCTGTAATGATTCATTTGCAAATGTGTAAGACATTCATTTTCAAAATATGATTATGAGGTTCCTGCAATCCAAGCCTTTGTTCCTCCTCACAGAGATGAAGTGTAGTGCAGCACATACCTGGAATAGCAGAATTCAGCTATGTTAAACATAGATATACATGATTACAGTGAGAAAAGGGAGGATTCCTTTGGAGGATTCCAAAGGAGGATTCTTTGAGTGAGAAGAGGATCCTGGGTCAGGGTGTTCTCTGAAGCTTGTTGGATGAAGACAAAGGAGACCAGGCCTGTGTAGATCGTGACAAGTCGATCTGCTTTATCCAAAATTTAATTCTCTTCTCCATCCATTCCATCTATTGCTTCTAGGCTCATCACTGACCACAGTTTAGAGAGACACTAAGTGCACGTACCAAGCTTCCTTGCATTTCTGCAGTTCAGCAAATTATAAGAAGAAAGTCTTATCTCTTAGGAATCTCTGAGGAAATAATCCTTTTGAGAATTAATCCATAGTTTCTTCAATAGAGGAAATCTAAAATTGCCTGTTACTGATATTGGCATTCCTAAGCATTTGTACCCAAGTTCAGACTATGGTTTGCTATTGTATTATACAGCTTTTTCCAGTAATACCTGGAATTATCCCCTGATTCTTAAAAGCTGTTTTGGGGATATAAGTTACACAGACTTCCTCACATACAAATATTACTAACAAATCTGTACCTCTAACCACAGTCAGAGATTGCTTTCAGGTGATGCAATAACCTAACACTAGAGATCTTACATTCTTCCTGTAATAAGCCAACCCTCTTTGAAGTCCTTTGTGCTTAAGAGTGCTTCCAAACTGTAGCACTAGTATTGTACCTTGTGTGCAAGATGTCTTGCAATACGAGTAGACCCAAATCAGAATAGCTCCAAGACCTTTTCAACTCACAAGATGCTAAACCCTACCCTATTGAATGGTAAAGTGCTTCCTCTTTTTAGCTCAGTAAATGACAGACTGAATTTGTAAAACACCTTTCATTATATTCTTTACGCATCTAGTAAATACAATGCAATCCAATCAAATTATTAGCTCAAAACTGTCAAGACTCCTAGGTGAATTTGCAGTGGTCCAATTTCCTGACTCCATTTTCAGTCAGGTTTCTATTCGTAGGCAGTCTCCATTTCAAAACAATTAGGTGATTCAGTTTTCAGTCCTTTATTTTTTTCCCCTTTTATTATTAGCATGTCTAATTGAAGAAACTGCTATGCTTGAGCCAGTCTCTGAAGTACCTTATTGATCTTATTCCATGTATATTGGTCACACTCCCATTATGTCCATCTAGATGCTAAGGGTGTGTGCTTCATGAACCTAATCATAAACATGTAAAACTTTTCTTCAAACTATTTACTTTAATTTCTTCCTTTTGGATGATGGGTATACATGGAAATACCACCCAACAGTTATTGTAGTTTTAAAATTGACATTTCACAGGTACATATTTTATGCCATCATTTCACTTAACTGCTTTCCTTAAAATCTGCATTAGTGTCTGCATTCTTTGCTTCACAAATCAAATACTCCATTTTAGCCATCTTCAGAAATGTTGTAAATTAGCCAAGTCTTCCTTTCTTCATCAAACGTAGCAGGCACATATCTTACCGGAGTTCAGGCAAACAGTTTTCATCTGGTGGTGGCTTCTTTTGGTGCGCTGCTGCAAGGAATGACTCACCATCTGTGGCAAATTCCATGATCACTTGGATGTATTTTGGTCTCCTGTCATGGTTCTTTACCAGCATGACCAGGTTTGGTAAAGCATGCATACAATATTCATAAAATCCTCCTTCACTATACTGGATGGATGCCTCTCAGCACATTCTGTGAAATGCAAGATAAGTCACTCTTTTCCTTTCACACAGCCATGGATTGGCCTAAACAGAGAGGCAGCTACAGACAAGGTATTCTGTGTCTGGATACGTCAGTCTCTTGAAAAGCAAGTTCTATGGCATAGTGAAATAGGGCAACTGTTAAGAAGTATCATCTTCTCCACTATTTTGGCAGTGATGTTTAGTTTGCCCCAAAAAAATTTTCAGGGAAACTTTGCAAAACAAGAAACTCTTCCACCCATGCTGCACAAGTTCTTGCTCTGTGAGATAACTTGGTACTGTATCTGAGTTATAAGCTACATAGACTACAGTTGTCTGAAGCATTCTTACGAGTCTTCAGAAGTGTTTAATTCCAAACTGAAAAGAAAAAATAATAATCACATTGCAAAATATTCTCAAGGCATAGAAAATAACTGTATTGATTAAACCAGTAACTCAGCTGCAAGAGAGGAATTTTCTGCAATTCATTGCTACATTGTCATTATGCTAGGAATATGTTGAAATGTAAACAAGAAAATAAGGTATAACTCTGGAAGCTCAGATTTAAAGTAAACACAATCTACTATCATTTATACATAAACACATAAACTAATAAATGGAGTATCAGTTGAAATAATCTTACAAGTCAAGTAGGTGCTTTCAAAATCAGTGGAAAAATTAATAAAATATTAATTCAAATCAAATTATTTAAGTTTTCTCTTAAACTTCTAAGTAACAACTTACATATAGGGAATGAGTTTGTAGTTTGCAACTTTCTGAACATTTTACTCCTACTGTGGTTCAGAACTTCATTGCCCTTGAATTATTCTCTGTTATAAATTAGGCTCGTGCCATAAGTCAGAAGTCAGGTTAGATAACTGGAAAGATAATAAGCCTTGGTAGTTACAGATTACAAATATTTTCTTTATGTACAGACTTTTTTGGTTTGACTTACTGTCTCTCTAGTAGTCTCTGGTACTTCATCTATTATAATATATCCATTATGGTTTAAAAGTTTGTTTTATATTTCCTGTAGCCAAATGCATGATCTCTTGAGAGTTAAATTTAGTAGATTAAAATGAACTCTCTTCCAACCTTTTCATATGGCAGCCTGCCCATAAGATCAAAACACATAAGTGTAGGTTATGTTTAATTTCTAAATCAAAGTGTTGTGGACAGATGTTTGAAAGCTTAAGATGACTCAGATTCATTTTTCATGGCTTTCTGCCTGGAAAACCATACTTTAGATCCTACCATTTCTGCTTTATTGGTATATTGCCATGGTGATGACATATATAATTTTATCGTAACCTTCTGTTAATGGCCCAAACTGTATCTTTTGTAATGACCATGCAACCAAACCACCATGTAAAGGTGAAGAACCACTTCTATCTTCAATGTCAGCTGATCTCAGTCAGATAACATGATAGATGCTAATTATTTTAACCCTTCTCTGCATTTCTTTAAACTATATCCAGCTCAAGGTGACAGACCCAAAATGAGTAATGTCTTCACTTCATGCAGCATGCCCAGCTGTTTCTTCACTGCATAGCTGTCTTTGTCTGTGTGTGGAACATAGCTTTTTTACAGAAATCTTTTGAGTGCCCATTTTATCTTAATATGTGTCCCTCACTGTCGATGGTCATGGTTATGTTGCAGTTTTTGCAGCTAATTTTTCATCAGACAGGTAGACAATGTGCTCATACTCAGTACATTCACGTTATTAGACAGATTCAAAACTTGTTTGAGAAAACAGGTTTACATAAAAAGATTTCATAGACCTTTAAAGTTACTTGCATATATCAAGATAAGAATGGTAAGAGAAAGGGAAAAGCACTTTTTTGTTTACTTCCTTATATCAGTGTAATAAAAAAAAAATTGTTTTGTTCTTCAGTTTTACCCTAATTAATCCACTCAGAATGCAAGCGGCTTAATGTAACAAGGACATCTTTATGACAAGTTTGTTACTTTTGTAAAGCAACCATTAAAATCCTAAATTCTAGCAATTTTAACTTGGTTTTTCTCTGGCTGCCTTCTTGTTTATAAATTAAATATTTTTACTGTCTTGTTTTGACACTCCTTATTGCTCCTGGTGTAACTTCTCAAAGGGCTCTCTGTCTGGGGTGTTGCAGCACAGCAGATTCAGACAGTTCTGCACGGAGAAGGAAGTGGACAGTTTTGGTTCCCATTTTGCACTTCTGGAACAGTTTAGGGAAGGAAGCACCTTTACACCTTTTATTGTTCGTGGTTGCTGACATAATATCCTTCCCTGACCGCTCTGTGCGTGCTTCCTGCCATTCTGTCAAGATTCTTCTGTGTTGCAGAGAAAGGATAGCGGGTGTGCATGTGTGTATATGTGTGTCTGTGTGTGAGCATTCAAAAGAGAGACAGGAACAGTCAAGGGATCTGCTGCATTTGTCCTTTAGCTCTTTTCCCTTCTCAAGGCTCAGATCAATCTTCTGGCAGCTACCACTGCCTCTGCCGAATCATAAAGTGAACAGAAGCCCGCCAAAAATGAAGTTCCTCTTTTTGTAAGCAGACTGTTTTGGTTTGGTTTTGGTTTTTTTCCTTACTGTTTGGCTTTGCAAAAAAATGCAGAAAACTATAACACAATAGCATCTAACTCTGTGTTTCTTTAAATACAATTTGTTTGCATGTGACTATATCATTAAGTTGGAAGGTTTCTTTTATGTGGAGTGACTCCAACAAAATTTCTTTTTAGATTCTGTTGATAATTGAAGCCTGCAGTACTATTTGACTTTTGTAGTACATTCAACTTTTCTAGTCAATCTGCTTTATTAGTGTTAGTGAAATAAAAATTTACCAGTTAACAGGAACTTTAAATACTTAATACTGCAATCCTTGATCCTGCAAAAACTTTCAAAAGGTATTGAGAGCACTGGTGAAGTCCTAAGCAGCCATGGGGATTTGTTGGTCTCCAGAGTTCTTTACATTCTGTTTGACATGGAAATTACCAGGCTCTGAAGGTTACAGCCCTTGCCTGAGATGACTTGATTTACTTATCTGAATTTCACTGCTTGGGAATCAGTCTAGCTATCTTTTTTATGTATGTACCAATGAAATATATAGAACTATGAGCAAACACATAGTAAGACTAGCATTTGAAGGACTGTGTGTTGATAAGTGTGTGTGTGTATATATATACATATATATATGCGTATGTCTGTGTCTGTGTGCCTGTGTAAAAGACTAAGTGAGATATAGGGAATGCCACAGGCTTCCCAGTTTGTTTGTAGTAGTAGTAAGAATAGCAGAAATTGGGGGTTTTTTAAAAGGAAATAGATTTGCTACAAAAATTGAAAAACTTTTATTTGAAATTAGACTAGTAGGCAAAATGCAACCTAGGACCTACAAGAAGACTTTTTTTTTTAATCCATACAAGGAAACTTTACTCACTGCCCGTTTAAGCAAATTTATGTTTCTTTGCAAATTATATGTTTTATATGGATGACCTAAGTTATATGCAAAATTCTGCTTATCAAGTCTTGCATGAATTACTTTAAGATGATTTTGTGTAGATCACAGGAATTTTAAGGTTCTGACTTTAAACTGTCTGTAAAAGATGTTGTTGTTTGAAGACTGATCTTAAATATGGAACTGATAAGTGTGTGGGAGGGATTCAACATACTGCTCCTCCACTATGATATTTATCCTTCCTGACAGAGTTTTCTCAGTATTTGAGTTTTTTCTGAACCCACTCAGCATCAGCATCTTGATCTGCAGAGCAGCTCATCCTCACTAACCTCACCACTGCTCTAATCTGCCCACCCTGACCTTCCACCCTGCAGTGAATAGCAGCTTCGGCAGACAGAGGGCTGTAAACTGATAGCACCATTGGCCTCAGCTGAATGAAAGGAAAGGAAGTTGTTCCATATGCATTTGCTGTGGATTAGAGTGTGGGTTTTCTGCTACAGAGAAAGCCTGTTAGATGCCTTTGAGTCCTGCCTGTGCACGGGAAACACCATTCTAACTTGTGCTTTGTGTCGGGGGTAAGACTATAGGAAAAACAGGAAAGAAACCCAATCCAAGGAAATTTAAAATTGTTTCTAAAAATAGACTGGGTTTGTTTGTCAACACTGAAAATCAGATAAGACTGTCTCCTAGCTTTGTTTGGAAAAAGACTTTTAAAATACGCTTACAAAATAAATTTATTTCAAAGTTTTGTAGTTTTTTAACTTTTTTTTTTGTTGTTGCAAATATAACCACAACCTTTGTATCTTTTTAAGCAGTGAGAAGTTATTGTTTTCAAATATAAAAACCAGCAAAGATTTTTTGCAGTCTACATTTTATTATATTTGAAATATGAATTGTTCAACATTCTGTGTTCCGCATTATGGTAATGATACATAAATATGCCCAGAAAATAATATAAAAATACATTCAGGTACAGAAATGCAGAAAGCATTATACTTGAACATTTGTTTTGCCCAACAGATTAATTACATCATAGTGGCAAGCTAGAAAACTCAGACTGACTGCTTATTCATCAACTTTTTTTTCTTAGAGTGATAAAACACATGAGCATCTTATAGTTTAATGTATGCAAAGAAAATCAAAGGAGAATTGAAGATCAGAAAGAGTGAGATCTAGCTTTTCTACCTCAGTAGCTTTGAATCAGAGCCAAATCATGGATTAAATGACCAGGATATCAGCTTAGTGTTATGTAACATATTGTGAGAATTTATCAAGTTGGCTGAGAGACGAAATAGAATAAATAAGGAAATACCAGACTCTGTTTTAAAATTACTAATTTTTTATTTCCAAGGCAATAGTTTCAATGCACTATGGAGCTAACACAAAAATTTCAAAAGAACTGTTAAATTCATATTGTTCAGATTTCTTTTTCCTCTTCTGTGTTTCAGAAAACTTTGTGCTGTTCTATTAAAAATATATAAATGCACAAATATGGTAAATTAAGATTATAAATGGGAAAAAAAATTGTCTTTTACCTTAGAGTAGACTAAATATTTTTTGTATTTTTTTCTATTTCCATGGACTCTTTTATTGTTAAAAATACTTTGTATATGATAGAAATTAATTACGTGGTTTATAACACTTCGTGAAATATTTCCTGCATTTGTGTTTTTTGTATACTGTACGTATCCCTCCTCAGCTCTGTGACAGAGCCAGTATTGTAAAGCTCATGCATTAATAAAACAGTGAAAATATTTTTCAAAACTTTCTTAAATTGTCGTCTGCCTCTATTATTCTGTTTTTATAGAAAATATGTGTTTGCAGGTTATAAATCCTTTGTCAGAATATTTTAGAATTTACACCGAAATGAAATGAGGGAAAAGTGCACTAGTGTTTTTAAGTATCTTCAGTAATACTTTCACTAATTTATATCCTTAAAAAATAAGGTTAAGAATTTTGGATTTAGAGTAGATGATATCTCTTATATATCAAGTAACACTTCAATAAATGTCTATCGTATTCGCATAATGAGGGAAATTATCACCTCTGCTGTAAAAACACAAAATTGTTTTCCCTTCAGAAATGAATTAGCTGGCCTGCTGAGCATACATAGATACAGAACGGTTCATTAACTCTCTGATTTAGGTAATTTGTCATATTAGAGCTGTGAATGATATTTAGAGACATCTAATTCCATTAAAATTTTTTACAATGTGTATTTCAATATTTTTCTTTATTTCTTCATATATTTTTGTTTGAGGCTTTCATTCATAAAAATAAGCCTTTGAATAATTTTTTTTTCTCCATGCATTACTTATTTTGTAGGTGCAGTACATTTTTATTATAATTTACTTGTACACTAAATTTTAATGAGGATGCTTGACTAGCTTCATACAATAACTTTCATGTGGTTATCAATTTGATAGTATCATTTGATTTTCTTTCTGTGTTTAGCAGGAACGGATGCAGGGAACTGTGAACTGAGTAGTGCAAGTGCTGAAGAAGGAGGTTTGTTTTGAGGAAACAGGAAAGAGGAAGAAAAGAGAAGGGAAAAATACGTAATTTTAAGGAAGAAGGAGAGAAAAAAAAACGGGGACTATGGGGAGAAAAAAGATTCAGATTACAAGGATTATGGATGAACGTAACAGACAGGTGAGTTGCAAAAATACCTGACTTGAACGTTATATTACATTTATAAGGTCACTTATTATCAAAAGTGATTAAAAAGTTGAAAATTTGGTGTACCTATGCATATAGTAACATATATGTATACATATACAAAATGTGTGTTAAACTATCAAAGGAAAAATACTTTTGTAAACAACCTGGAACACAGTGTTTTCAAGTTTAGTAACGTGCACAGTTAGGAAGTCATTACTTGAGGACTTGATTCTACAAAAAATGCTGTGTGTGCTCTACTCCACACTTGCTTTGACTTCATTCTGGAATACACATGGTTAAGCATATCTGTGAGTTGTTACAGGATACAGGCTTTTAGTACCATATTTTGTGAACTGTTATAATATGAGCTATTATAATATGAGGACTTTCATATAAATTCAGACATTCCAATTATTTATGCTTCTTCACCTTTGCAATGTCTTTATTTTTACCTCCTTCATATAAAAATTAACGCTGCTTCATAAAAAGTCTCATCTTTTCCTTTCTGAATTTTTAAAAGAATTTGAGTAGCCTAACATATTCTAAAATCCACATACAATAATATTAGCATGTTGCAGTTATAAAACCAAGTGACAATCACTGTTTAACTAGGTCCAACAGGACCGGTTAATTTTCACCTCTGCTTTAAATAAAATGGCTAGGGAGCTGTCACATACTATCAAGACTATCGCAGCTAGTTAAAATATGGTCATAAATTAGAGAATTTGCTTCTTTGTTTTCACAAAAATCAAATTCAATAATTGACATCTTCAAATAAAATCGGTGAAAGTTGCTGCTGTTTACAGTTGGCATAAATGAATGGATGTTTTGTTGAAACTGAAGATTCACAATTATGAGAATCCCTCCATATAATTAATTATTTAATACTGTGATTAATGTTCTTCATACACCTGGCTGCAATTTAGGAATAATCTTCAGTAGCTGATTTTTAAGAGCTTGATACTGAGTTACTATTAATATAGTAGTACTACTAATTTGATCTATAAATTTCTTCACGTATTCAGGGATTTTTTTAAGAAGCTGTTAGTCTTGGAGGATTTTATAAAGCATAAAAAACTCAGCCTAAGCATAACAACGAATTATAGTCCCTAAATATGCTTTCCAAGAATTTTAAAATTTTATAGTGTTAGTAGTAACTTGTGATGTCCATAGCAGAATACCGTGTGTAAGAGCAAAATGTTCTTTATGATGGATACATTTTGTGTTTTCCCTAAAGGTTGCCTGTTCTTGTGAGACAAGCTAAAAAGCAACAATTCTAACAATATAGAATTATCATCGTATTTATTTCAATTGTCTTATAGCTTGGAGTTGAAATTGGATTTGAAACTTGATTTGAAATATTGAATTTAATTTATTATTAAATATTAAGTCAGTAGTTGTTTGAAACTTGCCCATGCTTCAGCGGTTTCTTTTTGAAGGGAACCTGAATTATTGTGTAAATTATAGCACAAAATTTTGCCATTCGTAACATTAGTTCATACAACATCTTCAACTTCAACTTGCTTACTCAAATATAGGATTCACAGAGATTTTAGCTCCACTTTTTTCAAAAAAATATCATTCAAGGGCTTAAATATACTTTTAAAAAAGAAGACAGCTAGTCTTTCAAATAATTCACAATAGAGTTTCAAGAATTCCAGAACTAGCTTTCAGAACTAATAATTGTGAATAAAACTGTAACACTAGAATGCTAACAACTGTAGTGTTAGTGTAGAAAGTGTTTGTCTTGCTAGCATTTCTTAGACTCATAGAATCACAGAATGGTTTGGGTTGGAAGAAACCTTAAAGACCATCTAGTTCCAACTCCACTGGGCAGAGAGTCCTTCCAAAAGACCTGGTTGCTCAAAGCCACATCCAGCCTCACCTCAAACACTTCTAAGGGACAGGGCAGCTGCAGCTTCTCTGGGCAACCTGTGCCAGTGCTCCACCACCCCCACAGTAAAGAAGCTTTTCCTAATGTCTAATCTAAACCTACTCTCTTTCAGCTTGCATACATTCCTTCCCATCCTGTCACTCCATGCCCTTGTAAAAAGTGCCTCTCCATCTTTCTTGTAGACTCCCTTCAGGTACTGGAAGGGTGTAGTTAAGTTCCCCCAGCCTTCTCTTTTCCAGGCTGAACAATCCCAATTCAATATTTGCTAATGTTGATTAGCCACTGTGAAGCTGGAGGTATAGATTTACATTATTTTACTCTACACATTATAAAACTGGCTTGATTCTGCTTTTTATTTTTTACTAATATATTAATGATAATTTTAAAAATATTTCTACTGACTTTATCTTGCATTTAGTGCCCTGATACAAAGCTCAATTAAGCCAAAGGAAAGGTTTTCATTGTTTCATTGAACTGTGGGATCAGGCTTTTTAATTGTAGTAATATATATGTGATTAAATAATATTTTCGATAATGGCTGATTGACGTTTTAACCATTTATATGAGATGTACTCTTTCACAAACCTCACTGGTTCTTAAAATATCACAAGGTATTGCTGCTTTAGTGTAGCAGCATCAGTTTATTTGTTTTCTAACTTGCACACTTCCAGTACTCTTAAAATATTAACTTGTTTATATTCCTATATTTTCTTCTTATTTGATTGCATAAATATATAAAAAAAAAAGATTAAAAGGTTGCAACAGAAAAATCGTTAAAAGTTTTTGATTAATAAAGCTAAGAGCAGCTCCAGCACAGTTCCACAAAGCCTCTTTGTAGCTCCATTTACAGATAGAGACATGTTCTTTCTACTTCACCAAAAAATGTTTGCAAGAACAGCAGCAAGTCAGTTGGCTAGAAACTGCCTTATTGTTGCATATGTTTAAACATAGTGTAGTTTCACAGTACAAGGTATGTTACATATGATACACCTGGATGGTGCATCCTCAACTATTCTCAAGCACACAAATCCTCTGCAGTACCGCACATGCTGGTAAAAATATGTGGAACACATATCATATGAGGAGATATAGCAGTAGTTTAATTATTCTGACTCCTCTCCAGTGCAAAGGTGAATCTATTTGGAAAGCAGGATATTTGCAAAAAGGTTCAAGTTGTTACAAGGCCTGGGGAACAAAACTTTTGTCCTTGCTTTCCCAGCCTTCTGAATAGTTATCTATGTCAACCATTGAATGGTGTATTTGTTCTGTCAGTGAAACAGCTGTTTTCTTGCACACTCTATGTGCTATAGTTGGAGACCCCTATTCTTCAAAGTGCTTGTATGAGGGGATTGGGAAGGACAAAAATAATGTTGATCTCCCTTCAAGAGAATTTCTTCTGAGCAAGTCTAGTTGGTGGGATTTGTGTACTAGTGACCATGTTGGTAATAAATGTAAGTTCAGACTATCCAGAGTCAGATTTCTCACTGCAAATCTCACAGAAATATGCAATGTGAGGATACAATCTGTGCTTTTCCAAAAACTATTTGAAACTTTGATTTTGGGGGATAAATTAAAGGAAAACTACTGCAACCTAGTCATTAGAGGCCCAGTCCTTTTACCCTGGCCTGCTTAAGAGTTCTTACATCAACTTTAGTAAGTGCAAAATTCAGGCTTTTAGCTAGGAGGAGCCATTAATTTAATGTTGTTTCATGCGGGCTGCAAGTTGGCTGTATTTTTCTAGTCCTCGTTGTTACGTTGTGGTGACAAAGGTGGCAAGAATGTTTGATTCTATGAATGATCATGAATTCTCTTTGGTTGTGAAAGTTTCAGAGAAGCCTCTCTGAAAAATTCCCTTTCACTGCTCTTTGACACGTGTAGAATGAGTATGAATAACTGCCAGGGCTAGATTAAATGTTTATTTATTTTGTGTAGTTTGGTTACCACCACAGTATTAAATGGAAATGAAAACTCTCAAGTGAATCCTGCTATAAGCAGCCAAAGTGACCAAATACTTTCTTTTTATTCTTGTGGTAATTCTTGGATAATATAGTCTTCATAAATGCGGAATGAATCCCTGGGAATACTGTTCAGGCTCATCACGTTGTGCTAGCCTTGTCAACAGACCATTCAAGTAGACTGTGACTGCTTACATGATATTAGTTGCACCCTCAGCAGAATCAGTAGTCAAAAATATTAGCATTGACATCTGATGTTAGAAGTTCCTGACTTCTGCAAGTTCTTTCTGCAGAAATTTTAATTGAGCAGATTGGAGAAGGCTTCTGTGAACACTTCTAGGTTGGTTTAAAAAAAGGAGGAAGGTCATTTGGTAAAAATGTGTGAATTTTATTTTCCTGTGTTTTCTTAATTGAAAGAAATAATTCAGCTACCTTTGCTATGGTCAACACATGAAGGGAAAATTGTATTCATCTGCCTCAGAAAAGTCCTTATATTTTTTCTGTGCTTTTATAAGTCTGAAATATTTTGTTAGTTTTAATGATAGCCTTTTGTGGTCTGCTTTATGTGGGGACCATCTGAAACTCTCTTTGCAGCCATCCAGACAGGGCTGTCCAGGCCTAAAATAAATAGGTGTCATGATATAAATGATATTGTATTACTGTTATACAAGGTCTCTCACAAAATATCTCATTAAGTCCATGGTCTGTGAGCTAAATCCAGAGGTACATTGACCCAGGAACGAGGGCATATTGACCCAATGTTTTTCTGGTGTCGGGTCTGGAACATTCTCTTGCATTTGATCCCCATTTTTTTCTAATTAGTGTTAGGAAATATGAAATCTTACAGGGTGATGCATCATTTTTTGTTCCCATGATTTTCTTGCTCATTAGTTTTGCATTTTTTCCTACTTCTGAAGATTCAAAATTAAAACTGAGTTTATCTTATCTCATGATTCTGCACAGTGTTCATTTATTTCAATTTGTAATGAGCTGCCTGGGCCTTAACTATTATTAAATACCATAGTAAGTGTATACTTCAATATTAAGGTGTTTAACCCTTTTTAAAGCATCATGTCTGTGTAATTCAGTAGGGTATAACAGTAACAAACACTTGCTTTTAATTTTTTCATGTTCAGACTTTTTACCATTCTTTAATTTCAGAAAATCTGTAAAGCTGTAAGTTAAGAATTACTGAGGTATCAGCTCAGTAGAGAATAAATCAAAGCAGATAAGTAAAGTCAGGTTATGGGTCAGGGGAAGAATATCCTGGAGGGAAATGACCATTTGCAGGAAGACCTAGATTTGTTCTACTGACTTCGATACCTAATGCTGCTGGTTTCAAAATTAATTTCAGCCTCATGTATCTATTTTCATCTGTGTTTCAGCTCTATTTAAAAGGAAAGGGTAAGAGACTATCATCTGCATCGGAAGCTTCCCTGTTGGAAGAGTGAAGAACCTTGAATATTAATGCTAACTTGAGCACAAGACAGATAAAAAACATTTTTCCCACCTATTTACTTATATTTTCAGTATTCTTTCATGAAGCATCTTCATTTTATCCAAGATATGAGATTTCCCCACCTGCCCCCAGGGAAGTGTTTTCACATGAAAACATAACTGCTTGACTGTGCAACTAAGCATAATTTTGTTCAATGAACCTTTGTCTTAAACATCACGTTTTATCTTTTACATCTTTTTAATTAATTGCTTGTATTAAATTGCAGACAGATAAATACTTGAAATATAGCATTAAAATTAGTCACTGGCCTTATTTTTTTAGGGGTAAAGTTAGATTTCAGCAAGAAAAGAATTTGTTGTGATCTGTACAGCTCTGGCAATACTTTTCATGTTATGCCAGACTACCTGAGAAGTAACATTTTAAGAGAGCTACCGAAATGAACCATGAATTTCTAGAATGCAATATTTTAAGGTTAAATGTGCTTGTATTACAAACTGATGTTCTGAGCATAATTTAGAGTGAATTATCATAAGGTAAATATTTAGGTCAAATTACTTTTAATTTGAAGTGTGAGCAAGAAGCCTAAGTAAAGAGAGTGCAGTAGTGAATGAGACATCTGCCAACACAGCAGAGCTGAAAAATAGTGCAGACACAGGCACAGCCTTGCTGTCTTGCAAGGAATAGTTTAGAAAACCCTGGGGGAGAAAGAGCTGGAGGTGGGAAGCAGAACTGAAGCCATTGTGGAGAGGAAGAAGTTACACTCTTCCTGTTATGACAGGAAATGCAGACAAATGTGCTTCCTGACCATTTGCTCAGCAGGGAATGAAATATTCTTTGACCTTTACCTTATGAACATTTTAGCAGCACAGAACTAGTAAACATGTTTTCTACAATAAACATCTGTTTGTACCTGCCAGAACTGGTGATAGCATACCAAAAAAAATAAGTCAGCTTTTGTGTACATTGTATTAGCCACTGTGTTTTTGAGATTATGTTTTTTGCATAGAATTTGTACATATCTGTAAATCTGTCTATAAAGGACTTAATCATATCTCTCCAGTTCAACAAAAGGAAGTGAAGCATCAGAAATTAGCCATGATTATTCTTTCATTCCTGCTTGGTTGTAGATCCTAATTCATATGTTAAAGTGGGAAGCATATTGATACTGGCTGACCTCCTAATTTTTAAGGTTGCTGGACCATCTTTAATTAATATATCTTTCAATTTTATCCCTCCTTTCTTTTTTTTACATGGGAAAAACTTACAAGATTGACCCTCGTCTTGGATTTGGGAAGATTGAATAGTATCACTACTTTAAGTATTTGATCTGTTATTTATGTACAAAGATTCTAAAAATGTGGCATAACATAAAAAACCTTCTTTTTTATATGGGTTAATCATGAACATTTTATTTGTTATGCCTATAATTTTAGGGCATCCTCTTAGAACTCCTCTTTATCTGGACTATTCAGCAAGTCATGGCTCAATATGCTTGAGATTTTCTGGGACAATAGCTCATTTACCAACATAAAACGATGCTGTCTCATCCCTGTTATGCTGGAGGGTTATAAGAACATGGTAGCAGTCTGCTTTCATTTAACATGGTATGCCCAACTATTGCATAAAAGAAGGTTTGTCTAGGACAAATTCTGCACTGGTGCTGTTTGCCAGTCCCATTTGAGAGTTATTGTAAAGATTGTTTCAGCCAGACCTCTTCATATGACAAGCAGTTCTAAACAAAAATCAGAGGAAAATAAGAGGAAAAAGGGAAGAGAGAATATGACAACAGTTTTTGCCTCTCCAGTAGTTATTTGAGGTCTCAAAAGGATAGGCTTAGGTGCCTGGCAGTGACATTTTAGTGAAGAGCCCCTCTGATCACACATGACCAACTTGGTCTTATGTTTGAAGTTGAGTAGACTGCTCATGTAGTACCGCCTGTTCATCACATACATCATATCTACTGTGCTTGCTCTAGTCCTCGTATCAGGAATTTAGACATTCCAGATGAAATAAGGAGAAACAGACGACATTTCTTTTTGACAACATGGTGCCACTATCAGATACTTATGTGCATCAGTGATCCCTCTTCTTCACCTGTTTAATGGCAGGAATTGGGAAGGATTATGTGAAAATTCTGTTTCTCTCATTTTCTTATGTCAGCAGCTATATATCTGTATATTCAGAATAAAAGAAGTAAGGAGAGCAGTGATATTCTGACACTGGCTGGACCAAATTACTGGAAACATCGCCAGACTGCTACTTTGAAAACATAAACTGTTAGCATGTATGCTGTGACTATTAGTGACAAATAAGGAGTGATGCTATGGTTCAGCCTCTTGTAGTTTGTGAGATTTCAGAAAAATTACTAGGAGGATCTGAATTAAAACTAAAACTAAACTGAACTAAACTAATCCCAAACAAACTCCCACCAAAAGAAAGAAACAATGACCACTTGGCAAAAAAAGATAGATAATGTATTCTGAAGGCTGTATTCATTAAATGAGAATATTTATGGATGCATCTGTTTCTTCACTGATATATTAAAATCTATAAGAAGTAAAAAATTGTCATTACAAATTTAGTTAAATAAAGACTATTTCCAGTGGCCAGCATCCCCATTTACAAACCAAACACAGCTAAATTAAAATTTCAGCACATGAAAGAATTTGTAATTGCAACCAAGAAACAGTACCTTTTAATTTATATAGCTTAAGTAAGTTAAACTTACTAGTGATTAAACAAGAAAGCCTTCTCTGCACCAAATTACCGTCTAAATGGAGCATATGGATGTGTGACACACGCACTTGAATTCAGGCTGTTTACAGCTCCACTTGCATATATACACTAGTCCATTTGAGAGTTGTTTCCATGGAACTGAAGAAAATCCAGAGTTGAAGTGGAAAAACATCCTTTTTAACAATTCTCTTTTTTCAATGCCTTTAGCACATGTGTTTCACCTTTAGCAGAACTCCATCCAAAATGCATAAAAATCTCACCTTGATTTATATCAAGGAAATTGAAAGTTGGCTACTTCACTGTATTTTATAATCAAGTAACATCTTGATTAGCTCACACCATAAAAAGTCATCAGCATTAATGCTTATTCATATACAAAAATGCTTCAGACTTCATTAACCTACCTTCTTGGTACCACCATTCTTGTTAAGAAAATTACATTTAAAATAAATAGATAAAAATTAAATAAGTAGAATAATCATAGTTCTAAGACAAATATAAAAGACTAGTGGGTTTTGAGTTAATACAAAGGGATAGATTTAAGTTATTTTTGGTAGGATTCAGAAATAATTTTGGTGCTCTCCATGCCCTGCCCTTTTTCCAATATATGTAAAACAATGCATTCAGGTATCTCATACAAGTATTTAAAAATTGCATAATTGTTGAAAACCTTGTATTTTATATACACATGCTTTAAAAGGTTTTAAAGATCGTTGAGTGTTAGCCTCCTATCTGTTCCACTTTCCGCTCCACTTTAATATTTCATAATTTTCACACTGTCATTATAAAATATTCTATCCCAAAAAGACCGCCTAAATTGCTTATCCTTCTCCTAAAGAGAAGTAGATTGTAAACTGAAAAACTTACAAATTAACACTGATTTAGATAGTGGGGATAATAGTACATGTTGACTAATATTGTGAGGAAATGACATGTAGTGATTTGATTCTTTCTGCTGGAAAAATTAAATATTAAAGAGATATTGAAGAGTACGCATTTTTGGGGGTGTCTAATTTGAAATATGTAGATGAATTTTCTCACTGTGTGTATGTTTTCCTTCAGTGTTACTAGTGTTATGTCAAATGACAAAGTAACATTGTCAGTTGTTATATGACACTACCAAGACTGAGTAATTTGAACACAGTATATAATTATAAGACTATGTGAACACGTGAATATTTTGGTGATGTAGCTACATGACAATGTGAGTGTCCTGTTCATTCTCAGCACTAAGTCAGTTCCTGCGTAATCAGAGCTTCTGCAATTGAGTGTAGGTTGCACACTGCCTTCCAACTAGACAAAAGAGAACAAATGTTTTAAATAATTTATGCTAATTTTTACTGCTCAACAAAACTTGTTAAATACTAGAATATTATCTGCTACCTTAGAGAACATTTATTAGATGCCTTTAGTGTGGACGAGTTTAGTTAACATAGCAAATGGCAAAAAAATTGAACAAATAAAGTTAAGTAAAAAACATTCTGTTTACTTATATTGCTCACAAAAGTATTTTAGCGTACGGCATATTCATCTTCCTTATGCAGCCACATAGAAGAATGTATCCAAAGAGGTAATTTTGGTAATTTTGGCTTGAAGAGCATTCATAATCTTTTCTGAAGTTACTGACAGAACTTTTTACTATAAATTTGAAATGTTCTCTATTATAAACTCTTGTAAAAGTATAATAAATTTACATCTCTGTATATGGATTATGTATATGTAAAGATAAACCACTATGAATGACATATTTTAAAAGAAGGGAAACAGTAGTAAATACAATTGCCTTTAATTCATTAATCAGCAGTTACAGAAAGGATTATCTGCTACATTCAGAAAATATTAGAAAGATAAAGAAATTAAAACCAAATTAAATTCAGAGCAATTAAGATTATGTTTTAAAGAAAGAGAAAAGGAAGATCTAGATGATTTGTTGTTCTGGTTTCTGGGGTTTTTTCACTGTCCATGAGAAGGAACTCGAACCAGTATCATTCTGGTAATAAGTATTATGAATTAAATATCTGCTGTGCAGCAGAGCTGAGTGGTTTTTCAAAACGTTCAGGAGTTTTACCTAACAGTAAACACAAACAGTGGCTTTAAGGATATTTTTGTACTGGGGTGAAAAGCATGCTAAATGCAGAGATACTCCACCTGCAGCACAGTGGTCAAAAAGTTGATTGAAAGGCATATAAGATGCAGAAAAAGATGTTGAATGAGTACATTTTATTTTCTGTATCTTTAATTAATTCTAAAATAAGGTTTTATATATATATGTATGCGTATATCTTTCAACCATTGTATTTCATTTTTCTGTAATCAGAGAAACCATTAAAGGAGTATTTTGAAGACAAGGATTTTATTCTCATTATTGTTATTATTATTTAGAATTTGAGTGAAGTTTTGTTACCTGTCTCATTATTCGTTCCAAATACCAAAAGCCATGATAAACAAATTTAGAAAGAACTATCCATTATGCATGCTTGAGACCAGTGCTGTAGAAAGTGGTTTTTTTTAAATGTTTGAATAATTGTATTTAATGGCAATCCATCTTTTCTTAACAGTATGTTGACAGAGACTAAAATGATTGAAATTACAGTAAAAGGAATAAAATTCAGTATGCATTTGGGAGAATAAATGTTCACAGTATGGGCACAAAGCCTCATCTTTCTGAGACAGTCTAACAAATAGGGATTAGCAACACTTAAAAAGTCACGTTTTCCTTGGTCTGACATGCTGGGAATTTAAGGTAGTCTGGGGTTGCACTTAGCATTAACTTGCATTAGAAGTGTGACAAGTTAAAACAGCAGCCATCAGAATCACAGACAGACAAATCTTGCCTCAGCATAAAAGAGCAGAGATGCCACTGTTAATGGGTATATAAGGGATGGTAGCAACAAATGCAGAATCAGGCAGGCCAATAAACTTGGTTGTGTGACTGTCCTTTACAAACCAAATACCTTGACTACGTTTTAAGTTTGATTAATTGTAGCAAAACCATTTTTTGTCTTAAAAATTCCTGTCAATGAAAATTATTTTATAGAAATTGCGCATATGAAGAAACAGAGGAGAAAAATTCAACCATATAATTAGCGTAAGCAGCTCTTAGTAGTTTCTTATTTCAAGTCACTTGTCTTACTGGAACTTGTAAACTAGTGCAGAAAAGCAGAAGAAAAAAAATCATTTGATGTGCAGGTCTTTCATTGTCAAAACAGTCCCAGTGAAAAATTATCGTATTGTAGAGAATAATTATAGTTTGCATACTGCTTGGATTTTGCACGATGTCAGGGCATTAGTTGGCCTACTGAGAACTTGTAAACACATCCCTATTTCTTTCCTACATAACATGATCTAAAGCCCTTTGTACTTAAAAATGCCAGTTCATATTCCTAAGCATATGGCTTGAAGTGAAATATGATATGTGTGCTCAGAAAAGACTTTGTTTCAAGGGCTGCTGACCAGCTATTTTTTTTTCTTCATTCATACTTTATAATTCTCATTTCTCACAGGTGTGAATTTTTAACACTAGATACTTCTTCAAAACTATTGTATTGTGAGCAATGTATCTCTTTTGCGCTACATAAAAGCTTATGAAATAATTTCTTTGCTTCAAAGCTAGCAGGAGTTGGGGGGCTTTAAATCAAAGTTAATTGCTATCAGAAAAAAAATCAGAATTGACTGCACTTGTTTAAACTATTTACAGCTGCTAATCTGAGGTGCAGTTTTTAAATATTGATGGAAAAGATGTATGCACTCTAAAGAGTATCTGAATTTAAAAGCTACAGAGAGACATGCAGTATCAACACTTCATAGCACCACTAAATGAAAATACCCCATGGTCCTTACCTGTATCTCAAGTTTGGTGCAGTGATAATTAGGTATTATTTCTCCCTTGTCTCATCCATACACACATACATACATATTCTATTTTGGAGCGGTATTTGTATTTATGCATTTGTTTCCTGAGCATATTCAGTTCAAAGACTACAGCAGTTCCACATTATATTTCAGAAAAAAAGGAGAAGGACTACAGAGAGCAACTTGTGGATTTCTGATGGACATTTTTTGCTTTTTTTTCCAGGTGACTTTTACAAAGAGGAAATTTGGGTTAATGAAGAAGGCTTATGAGCTTAGTGTTCTGTGTGACTGTGAGATTGCTCTCATCATCTTCAACAGCACCAACAAGCTGTTCCAGTATGCCAGCACTGATATGGACAAAGTGTTGCTGAAATATACTGAGTATAATGAACCGCATGAGAGCCGAACGAATTCAGATATTGTTGAGGTAAGGCTTCATGTTTTGCTCTGAGATGGAGGTGCTCCAAGCAGATTATACCCTCAAGTGACATAGCAGCAGGAGAGCAGAACAGGACAACAGTGTATGGGCTTGGACATTTGAGTTCACAAAGCCAAAGCTGCAGGAAATCCATGTCTTTTGTGAGCAGTTTTATCCTTCTGAGTCTTGCAGAAACTCCTGCAAAGGGATTTCTGGCTCCCTATTGTCCAGTTTTCTGTGCTGCTTTGTCACGTTTTCCCATTAATCTTCTCCATGCCTTGACCACTACCTACCACTTGTCTTCTACTATCTTCCAGGGACATGCTCTCCAGAAAACATTGCATACTTTGTCTCCACAATCCAAAATTTATAATATTGTCCGTCCAGAAGGAATTAAGAATACATTGTAAAAGATGTGGGAGAAGATTTAGAACCACTTGTTGGAGGCATTTGACTGACTTTTTTAGCTTTTTGTTTGTTTACAAAGAGTGTCTAATAAAATTCAAGTTGATTTACAATCTGCTCAGTAAAAATATATCAGTTATCCATACAGAATATTATTACCATAATATAATAGTAACAGTATCAAAGCAATAGTGTCAGAATGCTAGAAACATTTTTTTATTTTTTTTAAATTATAAGGAATAATTTTTTTTACAAGTACTGAAAATTATTAATTTAAATTTAAGATTTTAAAATTTAAGTTTCTAATACTTGCAGAAAAGTTTACTTTGCAATCATATTTGGATTCAAACCATGAAAAATACATGAAGCCTTCAATGATTTTGTTGCTATTAACAAAGCACTCATATCTTAGACAGATATCTAAAAGATGGGTTATGTGACCTATACAACTCCTGTTTTTAAAGCACATGACTAATTAAGGATCTAATGGCTCAATTAAAAATGTAGTGGAAGGATGACGACCTATCTGAAGGGTCAGTGAAAATTTATTCCTGAATATATTGGTGTATACACATAGTTTACTCCAGATCTTTGTAAAGTTAGTTTCAGATTTTTGAATGATCTGGATGTTGTCTGAAATGAGACTTTGATGCTTTTGGAATCTTCACCAGGGTTAGTCATGTTCTTGAGACTAGCAATGTAAGAAAGTGAGTTATTTCAATATAAAAAGTTTTTAAAGGATAAAAGATTCTGCATAATTAAGACAGTTAAACTTGTTACAAGGAGTCACAGTCACACCACCTTAGATGGGCAAAGACTGCACACAGGAATATATATCACTTCTGTCTATCCTTATGTCACTATCTAGGAAGTTACTGTTTTGCTTCCCTCATTATTTCTGCCCAGATTCTCTCCCCCATTAGAAGAGGGTGAGCTTCTGACAGAAGTATAAATTTAAGTGAGGTGAGACTAGGAGGAAAGTACATAATTTCTTCTTCCTCTCCATCGTCTTTCCCCTCTTATTTCAAATATTTTGTACAAACATGAAGCCTTTCCTGTCACCTAGATCTGGGAAGCCATGTCCTGTCCAACATATTTCAAACTCTATGCCCAAAATAAAGTCCTGTCCTCTTTTAGTGGCAAAAAGCCAGAATATTCTTAGCAGAAGAGTTTCCTGTGATATCTTTACTTCTTCCTGCAGGCTTTCTTGTGGAAATAGGTGACTAATCACTAATCCAGTTAGGGATTTATTACTTGCTTTACAATGAATGAATACGTTTGATCATAAGGACTATGGCTTTTCAAGGAACTTGAATGAAAACTTAAAATTTCAAATAATGTTGACATTTTCAGAAAGAGCACTCACTGCACCAGCAAAATCCCTTTCTGCATAAACAGTGGGCCAATTTAGATAGGCTGATCAGCAGTTTTGCACGCAGATGTGTAATTTTCTGGCTATACCCAAAGTTTGGTGGGCAACTCTTTTCACTTCCCTAAAAAGAACAAATAAAAGTAGGTAATTGAAATAAATGTTATTTAAATTGAACAATAAATAAGAGGCCAAATGAAGTGAATGTTCTATCAGCTCTGAGTTTGATTTTCTGTCACATTTTTCTATGTTCTCCCTGTAACATAAAATACTTAAACCATAGCAATACTTGTAGAGTTTCATAATCCAAGGGGTACTTCTCCAGGGTGGAGGTTTGAACTAGAATTCCATATTAGCATGCCTTTGCTGGATATTGACAGTTACACTTCAGTTACACTTGTAACATCACAGTTACAAGTACAGTAGAAGATAGAGCCCATGAAAATATGCAATCTGATAAATGGCTTGACCCTTAGTGTAATCTGGGTATAGTTTTAGGTACAGGATATAAATCTGCCACACGTTTAAATATTTTAATTGATCAGTTCAACTGACTACATTACACATATTTTCCTTGTAAGGAGTCCATCTTCTTTTCACTTTCAGACAGCTAGATTTCACACTTACAATCTTTAATCTTGTTCTTCCAGAGAATCAACAGAAGCTGAGAATAAGACAGTATTATTAAATCTGATAATTTTCAACTAAATGTCTGTTCTATAACTATATTTCAGCAGAAGAAAAGGGCATAGCTGTGCTCATAGATTTCTGCACAGTATTAGAGAAAGAAAATTTTTTCAGGCAGACCTATGAAAATTTGAAATTTAACTGTCAACCGTATAAAGGTCTTTCATTTAGAATCCAATTTCTGTTCATATTCAGCATAATATTAACTATTTAGTTACTTTTCAGTTGTGGTAGAACTGTGTAATCAGTCATTAGAATGTGGTGTAACTTCTTTGAGCTATCTATATTCAAACAAGTTAAACCACTGCTATTCAAATAGAAAAATGACATAACTTTTCATGTAGATCTGGATAAAACTGTTAATTCTATTAAGGAAATATTTTCAGTGTAATTTCTAGGATTAATTATATTTAGCATTTCTGAAGAAGTGAGTCTTCAATCCATAACTTGTTATTTAAAGTATCAGAAGAAACCAAGGTGATATATCTAACATCACACTGTTTTTTAATGGAAAATTAGTTCCACCCAGCTTAGAGGTATATGATCTCAATAAATCTATCTTGATAAAAAATGGAATGCTAATATTAAGAGAATTGTAAAGGCCAGTTACTGCTCTTCTTTGAGCTCTCTTGGTTTAATGATTTAAACAAATAACACTTTCTTTACATATGTAGCAATTTTATTTGCATTTAATAAGTATAACTGCGAGGTTTTCCACTTACTTCATCAAAATGGAGTTGATTAACATGCAATTTGATATATCTGAGTTTTTCAGGTCACAAAAATTGTCTACCAGCTGAATGTGTTTCAGTTAACACCCAGTAAATATACTTACAACATACACAGGTAAATAAAAGTCAGTAGGTACCCATGAAGGAGAAAATATATGCATTCTATACTCACATTTATCCATTTCAAGCAACAGTGACAGTTATTGTAAGTCTTACCAAAATCTGCATGGAGATATGCATAAATTCTGGGAAACAAACAAACAAAAAAAGCCAACAAAACAAAACCAAACAAACAAAAAAGGTACATTCTGAAACTTCTGTTTAGCATATAACTGGATTCTTAAAATTGAAGCCATTATGTCCTCACCCACCAAACTACTCATTCTACAGTCATTAATTCAATTTTCCTTCAGTTAAAAAGTGAGCATTAGTTGCTGGATTTAGTAATTTCTTTTAAGGAACAGCAGAAACTCTGGAGAGTTCATTCAACACAGAGGAAAAATATAATATTTCATCTTTGTGCTAACCTCCAAGTGTGTATGTAAATTCCAACAATAATATATGCAGCATAATTGTATAAGAGTAGGCAATAACTTTCTTTTGGCAATAAGGAAATGGGGAAGAAAAAATGTCAGCATTTTACAACAATCAAGTAAATGCATTATGCTTTCTTTGGATTAGAAAAAAGGCCAGATCCTTTTCTTGTTTCTGTAAAACAATAGTAGTTATAACACAACTTATTTTAGTGATATCTCACTGCCACGCTGCTGTGGTTAAGAAGAATCCAGTTCTGAAGCACTATAAGCCCGCTACTCAGAAGCTCAGAAAGGACCTCACGCTTAGACTGAAGGAGGCAGGTTTCAGAGCAGGAATATGGGGGAATGTTTTGCTGCAAATATAATTAAAAGTCTAACCATGCTACAGAACTGCTGTGATTCTTCAGCTAAGCCATCAAGCCTTTGCTGATTTAAGGTGAAACTTCCTGCCTGTTTTCTTTCTCATTGTCCCTTTTTCCTTCTCATTTCTTTCATGTCAAAGCATCAGCTACTGTCTCAGCTTTAGAAAACATCTAGTGAGTTTTCACTAAGTCCTGGTTTTGATTCAGTTTCTGGTATACTGAGTTTAATACACTGAGCCTTGCTCTGGGTGCACATGAATCATTCGTCCACAAATCACTCACTATTTTATCTTTCAGCTCTCTTTAAACCCCCAATCCATCAATGGCTTTGACCCTGGTGTTATTATTGTCCCTCTTTCTCCAGCTGACTTCTATTCATCTGCTGATTCAGTGGTCACTACTTTTAGTTCAAGTTCTCCTAGTAGGAGAACTTTCAAATTCATCCCATTAAACATACCTTCCATTTTCAGGCAAACATCCATCCATCTCCTTAGCTCCTCTTTACCATACCACTAATTACTAGTAGAGAAAAAAAGAGAAACACGGACTTCATTCATCTTTCTCATTGCTAACTGAGGTTCTATGTCATGAATGCTGATCATTCACCAAATATCTTAATTTTGCAAAGTTCACAGCATAAAACTGCTAATTTGTATGCATGCATACACATCTGTCTTATCTTTGCAGCTCTCCATTACCTTACAAAAAATTCTCCCATAAGCTCAATGTCTTTTCTGAAATATCTCTCTTGTTACCTGCTTTTTGATCTATCATTTTCTGGCTGTCTTCAACTGCTCCTTCATTTCTCTCTCTTTTTTTTAATCACGTCTTAGAAGGATTTCATGGTCCTCAACATAGATTTGCACATATAGGAAGATATCAGCTCCTGCAATATATTGTCATATCTTTCTGCTTCAATAGAACCTTAACCTCATCTGGCTTCTCATCTATACATTGTCCTACTGTGTTAGGCATTGATTTTCCAGTACACTTGATGGTCCTCCATCCTCTTTTGCCTCTTCTTTCTCATAGAAGTTAGGTAAGTTTGGACCACTTGAATTGAGTGAACTCTTGCTTTTAGTGATAGTGAAGACTCCGTCAATAATTAATCTGAACTATTCTAGGAGTTTAATTATTTTAGGGACATTTTGATGAGGTTGCAGGCTTTGCATGGCAAAAAGAACCCAAAAAAAGTAGTTCTAATTTGCAATAATATATCACATTTTGAAATAATTTACACATTATGGATGCTTTTTCATGGATAATGAGCATCTAGCATTGTCCTTTTAATTTGTTTTGCATAGGGTCACACACGTTCATTCTCTAGCAACTGCTGGTGAATTGACCTTTTACAGAGTATTTTTCCATTTCCAGTGGACTTCTGTATTTGTCAAGCAAGAACAGTCTGAACATAGAAAAATAAATACATGCCATTTGCAGATGCATTTTCCCCTAAGAGCAAGAAGTGAAGTTTTGAACATGTGAAATTCTCCCTGCAGATTGCTCATCATTTGTGTTTTACAACACATGGAGAAATCTTCACAGACCTTAACGTTAAGATGGCAAGAAACAAAGTATTACCAAGCCCTGTAGGGTGGTGGAATTCAGAATTTTTTTATTGTGTGCTTTTTTGCTTGTTAAACAACCATTTTTACTCTGAAAAAAATGTGCCTAATGGTGGATGCTGAAAAGCTTTGGTAGAGAAATCTTTCAGCTTTCTGCAGCATTCTGTGAGAACTTTGCAGTTCTCACAGAAGCTATGAAAAACACTGCCATGGGTTTTGTAAACTAACTCCTTATCTTGCACCTGGGTTTTTTATGCAAGATTGTTATGGTTCTGGCCTTCTGATACTTTGAAATAAGTGTCTTAGAGCTTGACCAATCCCCTCAAGGGGTGGATGGCCAAGCACCCAATTGTCTTATGCCATTCAACACACTCTTTGGGAACCCTGTTATAAAAGATTAATTAATTAATTAATTAATTAAGATCAGAACTGCTTTCCTTCTGAACTTGTTGTGCCATTCCTCGTCGTTGGTGCCGCTCACAGCAACACCTAATGAAAACATACAACTAGCGACAGACAGCAGTTCTTTCTTCCACTGATTTGTAGAAAAGTTAGTTTGAACTGAAAATCCAGTTGGTTTTAGTATGGCCAGCCCCAGCGTGTTAATTGACATACTTTTAAATCTCCTTGAAGGACTTGAGAGTTAACACTTTAGCATAGTAGAAGGTTGGAGTTGATGAGCATGGCACTCAGGTGGCCATGGGCAGTATTTATGCTATGGTCCTGTTTTGCTCATGGACTTACTGCACATTATCCCATCAATCCTTACAGATGTGCTGTGGGTCCTATAGCACATGTAGGATTAGTCACTTGATGTGGAAGTTCTGAATGAGATAAAGAGAAAAGAAAATTTCTTCCATCAATTATTTCTAAAGGTCACAGAGCTAATGACTAGCTAGGAGGTTAATTAGATTCTGAAAGCTTCTTCATATCAATTAAGACACTTATCTGTATATTTGTGGTAAATAAGCCCATACAACTCTCTAAATGTTCTCTTTTTAGGAAAAGTAAGGCAACTGTTGTAGCTTGTTTAATGTAGTAAGTGTATTTTCTTCTCTTGTCATCGTAACATAATACTGCATATAAACAAGCCATGAAATACACATCAAGTCAGCTCTTGAGCTGCTGAAATCAGGGGATTTCTTTCAACTACTGTGGGCTGAAGATCTGGGACAGTATGGAAAGTAAGCCTGTATGTAAGAAAGGTTATTCAGGGTGATCTAAAGACAGTACAGTGTATTGGATACTGCCCTGGACTAGGACTCATGAGACCTGGGTTTTATTAATAGCTTTGCCAAATACTGTTGTGTGACCTTGGATAAGTCACATTTCCTCCTAATGCTTCAGTTTCCCTATCTGTGAAATGGGGATAGCATTATTGATTTCCTTTTTAAATTGGTTGAAGACCAGTTGCTGAAAAAACAGTTACCAGTTACACAGGACAGATATTTGGAAAGAGTCTGGCCAAAAAATTTCCTTTGGATGATTATTTAGGCTTTTTAAATGCCTTTGTCTTCTTTCATTTTTAGAAAATACAAGCCAAACCATTATTGCCAACATCATGTATGACAAAACCATGGGACTGAATTCAAGATCTTCAGCATTTTTCCTTTGGTCTTTGTTTGCCAACAGAGTACTGAGACTTTGAATAATATGTTTGTAAATTAATGTCCTCATCTGAGTTTTTTCTGGTTTTTGCCTTACCATGACTGGTTAAAAAAAAAAAAAATCTCAGAGGGAAAAATATCTTGGTTTCAAAAGTACTAAAAGGCTGTCCATTTTATCAATCTTGAACTCATTTTTTAAAGCAACTGCTTTAGAAATACATCTTTTCCAAACAAAAGCTGACATTCTTACCTAATCTTATTATTCCATCAATTTGGGATTCACGTAAAGAGTAGCTATTACAAGGCCGCAAGAAAAACATCAAAGCTGTAAAACTCTACGGCAATTCTATTCCGTCCAAAGTAGTCTCTTAGTGGAACTGCTGTTTCAGCCAGTGAAAGTGTCCCAATTAGTCCTTCTACTGCACCCAGTAGGTAGCAATTTATTCCCTTCCTCCCACTTATCCTCATGAGATTTTTGATTCTTTATCTTCCCAGGCTATTTTCAAGCCCTCCTTGATAATTCTGCATCTTCCTGTTACTGTGCATTTGAAGTCAGAGACTTTGGTTGCTTTGCATTCTAGAAGAAGATAAGTAGAGCATCAGGGGTTTTTTCCTTATGTTTCAAATTAATTCAATATGTGAAAAATGCACCTAAGGGAAAGTTGCACGATGTGTTGTTTTATTTTGCTTTATCTCAAAAAAGAAAAAGAGTTTGCCATTATGATTTATTTCAGCAAGGATTTGGTTAACATGAAACAAAGTTTGTATTCTGTGTTGGTTTAACAAAACCTGGTTTGTGGGGGCAGGGAAAAAAACCCTGGCGGTCCGCCTTATGTATCTCAAATGAAAGCAAAGCCACTTACCTGAGAGCTACTTTTCCATATGTGGAAGAAGAGAGAAGGGACAGAAAAAATAAAATGGATCTAGAGTTAGTTATTCTGAAGCACATGGTACATCAGAAGCTTTTGAGTGTATTTAGGGGGTGGTCTGGACCTCCTGTTGTAACCTTGTTGAGGATCATGTAATTTTATTTTTCATTTATTCTTTTGTTATTTTGTAATAGTTTTTTAGATATTTTAATAACTTAATAAAATTTTTGGATGAATTGTTGCAAAAATACTGAAATGACAAAGGTGAAAAATATGTGCAGAATATAAATATGTTTCAAGTTGTTCACTGCCTTTTTTTGTCAAACTGGGATCTTAAAGCTGTATTTCTTAGAGCAAAGTCTATTTCACAGATCATGGTTTGTTTTTCCAAAACATGATATATCTGGCTAAGGAGCTGGAAATATCTTACATGTCTGTGTAACATTCTTAGAACTTAATAGCTCCAAAGTTTTATCCCGATCTAACCATTGGAGAACGTTTTTTGTTTTTGTAATCACTGCTTCACATAGTAACAGCTTGTTGTATTTTAGTCTGTTTGCCAGAGGGTAGGTTTATTTTTAAATGCCTGAACTCTGAATTTTCTTTATTTTTCCAAGATTGGAAGCAGCTGAAATGCCTGAAGTTACAGGTTGAAGGGCTTGCTTCACAATATGAGATGAGAAGCCTCATTCCCTCCTCCTTGTGCTTTTCTTTTTTTAAATTTTTTCCTAACAATGTCTCTTAACTGATATTTGTCTAAAAATAGAACACTGTCTAGCTAAAAATAGCTTGGCGCTCAGTCTTGCCAAGGAAAATGGAGAGGAATAGGCGTGGAATAGAAGTCTGAGTAATCCAGCTCTATTCATTCACAGATCCCTTTGAGAATACAGGCGGTGATAAAGTGCCCTCAAAAAACCATAGGCCTGACTTGCTCTCTTCAGACTCCTAGGTGCCAATAAACATTTTAGCCCAAGGATATACTTTTTTTTCCTCATGGATCGTAAACACTTTCTGAAAGACAAGGCTTTGTTTCACAGAAACTAACTTACTGTCAAAAATAGCTGACTTTCCTAAGGTCCATTTTTTTTTACTTTCCACATGTTTTTAATTTATTTTAAGATAAGCAATGAGTGCAGTGTTCTGTCAAGAATTACCATGAAATGTCACATATCTAGCGTGAATGAATGAAAAAAATAGATGCTTTTCAATGATTTCATGTACCCTTAAAACTTCACATATCAGTTAGAAAGAAAAATTTATCACTCTGATTCGGAGCAGTAAAAGTAAATTGGTGGACATTATTTATTTCACTGAAAAATCAGACTTTAGCTGCAGAACGCTTCTGCATATATAAGCTTTTTAATTTGTAATTGTTCTGAAACTCAGATTTCACCAAGAGAGTATGGAAGATTGGAATAGAAAGGGGCAGGATCTAATTTACTTTAAAATAAACCTGTTGAGAACCCTGCAATCAGGAACTTTTCGTTTGAAAAGCTGTCAAATTAGAGAAAATCAATCTTGTTCTGTACTGCAGTTTTTCGTTTCACATCTCCATTATGGTATTGCAGTGTGAGATATCAGTAATACGACATGGCAGAAGAAACACCAGGAGGGGTTGAGCATGTTATTTAAAACAAGAGTGTGTGGTGTTGTTCTTTATGGAGTTTTTTGCATTTTCGTTTTTGGTTGTTTTTTTTAACCTGAGTAACCTGGTCAAACACAGCAACAGGGTGTGGAAATGTCAGCGCAGTTCACAGGGTTATTTGAGCCTGAGTATTGTTTTGTTCAGTTCCTGTAATGCTGCTTGTGATAAGACTCTGGAGACAAAGGACGATAATTGATGGAAAGAGATTTAAATCACTCCAAAAAGAATCAAGGTCCTTGTATTTGGGTACATTGGAGACTCTTCTGGTCTCCTTCCTCCTTGTAAAGCATTCTGTCTTCTTGCATGTTGACCCCCCTCTGCTCTTTGTAACAGAGGCAGGCCACAAGTAATTCCTTTATGCAGTACACAGGGTGTTATTGTGTCTGTGTGGTGTATTAGTAACTACCAAGGCTGAATTCTACTATTGTATCTTCACTTCAAGCACAGAAAAATAGGACACACTACCCTGCATTACGATTTTCAACCTAGATAGTGAGCTACTTATAGCTGTGTTCCAGACACAAAGGTTTTTGTAAGCAGGCCCATTTTTAATTTTCATCGTTGAAACATCCCTGCTTTGTAAGACAAATACAAAATGTGGTTATTTACCCAGATACGTATGCAGTAGTGATAATGACAAGTGTAAAAATACTACATATTCTCTTACCTCACAATTATCTTTAATGTAAATTACTGACCTTGCCCTCTTTCCCCCCAGGACTTTTTTTTTATTGGATTTCTATAAGCTCTCAACTGTTCTTTGTTAAATCAATGTTGAAGATTATGCAACACTGAGTTTCTAGCAAAATCAGTTACATGATGTGCAGTTCTTCATATGCTTACACATGAGCAAGGGGGTTTTTGATGTGTAAATGTTTCCAGATGTGGGCCCTTAGCTACCATTAGGTTAAAAGAGCCCTATGGTATCAAAAGCAGTAGTAAGCAATACTAGAATAGGTCTTACTTCAAAAAAGATTTGGGGAATTCACCTTTTAGACACTAAAACTTCTCATAAAAAGAAAACTGAATGCTCCTGAAAATCTCTGCAGAACCATGGCTCTTTTTCTGAAGCAGTCCCAGTGTCAATAAAGGTGACAGAGCTGGGACCTCAATAGTTCATACCATTAGTGGCATTTATCTATCAATACTCAGAAGTAAAACTCCCTGCCACAGAGTTGTGAATTCTGTGAGAAACAAAGGCACTCTGAAGCAGAACTTCATCACCAAAGACGATAGGGATCAAAAGTCAGTCCAATCCTGGCTTTTTGCCTACTTCATTCTCCTGATAGAGAGCCAACATCTTAAAAGTTCTGCTCTGGCTGGAACACCTTACTTATGTGATTTGCATGAAACAAAATACCTGCGTACCTCTCCTTCCCTAGACTGCACACAAATAACACTAATTTTGTGAGATGGCTTTCCAAAGTTTTCATATCTCTGGAGAAGTTCTGTTAAACTTCAAAATATGCTGACTTTTCTTCCTTGTAACAGTAAGATAGTATGAATTATTTATTTGTGTATTATAAAATTTGCATCGATCCTCTATGTATTATGTACTTCATATTGATTAGTCTCCATTTGCCCTGAATTCAGAGAGGCCTCTATGTGTCTTTTTATATAAGACCGGTGAAATTAATGTGAGTTACCAAATTTGAAGTGCTATAAAACCTCAAACACAGATGCTTTGTTGTTCTACATTTTTAATAATCACAAGTCTACAGTCAGGTGTGAATCTATGTCCATAGTCTGGAGCTGTTAAACATTGTTAAATCTTAAATAACCATTGCTCATTGCATTAGAAAAGAGCCATTAAAAGAGCTTCAATCAACATTTTCTTTATGCAGCAATCTATAAATCCAAAACTTTATGTAGTTTTGTTTTCCTTACTTAATTTTGCCATGAACGTTTCTATATTTGGTTACCATTAATGGAGAAGTAAAAACTGTAAAAAGAAGTTGCAACATCTATGTTCTAAACAATTAGTTAATTTTTCATGTGGTAGACAGTTATGTAAAAAGTAAAAATCTGTGATACATTGGATATGCTTGCATTTAAAAAAAAAAAACTCAAACTCATTTATTTATATCATCCTGTGTGATCTATAGACAATTATAGTGCAGAGTTATAAAAATGCTCATGCGCTTTACTTTGGATTGTTCAAGTAAATATTTATTTCTTTGATCAAGTGTTACAGCACACAGGTTGCTGAAAGAGAATGAATTATAGAAGAATCAATAAGAGTACTTTAAACAACACACAGCTGCTAGAGATTGGTTCAAAAGAGATCAAAATCTTGACAAAGAAGCAGTACCTATTGGAACATCTCGTTCAAAGTATATTTAGGTTACTACAATATAACCATGGCTGTAACACGAAAAGCATAAAAATATAAGAATTTTCCTTTCATTTTTATAATCCAAGGCTTGGTTATTACATACTTCTAATACGTTCAAAGATATATCAGTAAAATGGAAGCTATATGGATTCCTTCCAGCAGGTACCAATATGTGCCTTAGCATCTGAGCTACATTTCTGTAACCTGTCTGAAAAGAAGCTTGCTACCCTAGACATAAATTTTCACATGACCCACATATGTTGTTTAACTCCTGAATAAAAGCTCATAATTATGCTCAGCACTTTCCATCCTATATCTGAAAATGTTTCACAGGAGTGACTAAACTTGCCTTAAAATATGGCAAGTTGGGTATTTGTCCAAAAATCTCATCCGGAGGCACATGAACATTGTGAAGGATCTGTTACTTGACCTTGACTGTACTGTGCTTAATAAGAATTGACCCAATATGGGTCAAAATTGACAGTGTTTCCCAGTCTAAGATCCAAAGGATTCCAACAGGTTTTCCTCAAACAAAAATGCTGTTACAAGTCAAAGAGCTCTGTCTCCTGTCAAGTTCTGTTTCTCTGGCTGAACAAATGGTGCATTAGTTAATGCTTAAAAGCAAAATATTACAGTAAATTGTATATAGGTTTAACTATCTAGAACTGTCTAGAGCATAGGAAGCTGAATAAATCCTATCCCTTCTAGGAATATGGGGAGCAATAGTTTTGAGCCTATTCAGATCAAAGAAGAAACAGAACCTGTGTTTCCAGTTAGCATGTTTCTAACCACTAGCTGTTATATAGAAAAAAAATCAGGAACAGCAACTTTTTCTTAAAAGGGAAGAGAGTCTTCCTCGAGCCTTTGAAATGTTGCCTGTAGGAGGGAATAGTATGCTTCAGTCAATACCTGAATATCCAGTAGGAATGTGGGTGAAGGCATTTCTGTAGCCATGGGTAAGCATCTGATGCTTCTGATGAGGGATAAGATTTCTGAAATCCCATTTGCTTGGTCTGGGTCACTCACAACTTCATCACATGCTCCTAGGTTTGGATCTTGTTCTGTAGCACCAAACTCTTCCGGTGCCTCAGGCCCTAACACAGTGTGAATTCCACTGCGAAGATCAGGTGCCAAAATAGTAAGTATTGCCAAACTGAGCTTTCTATGTCCCTAAACTCTTTATTGAATATATTCCATAGCCCTTTCCTGTCACGAGGCCATTCTTTGCAGCAAGGCAATTGCAGCAGGGTGTGGACTGCTCTTTATGGTTTCAGGGTAAGCTCAAAGCAAGAAGGAACACGCCTCATTGACCATTTTCCTACCCTAACACTAAAAATTGCTTCCCTTCCAAAGGATGCTTAGAAAGAAGTGCTGTCATTTCAGTGTCCTGGAGACATCTTCTTGTATAGCTTTCAAGTTGGAGGCAGGAAGAGGTGGGAGTTCTTCCTAATTGGCTACATTAGTAGAACCCTTGAACAGTTAGGACCCCTTTAGATAACTACATATATGTAAATATAATCTGACAATTGTGAAATTACCTTTATCAGTCATAAACAGTTTATCTAGTAGGACTAAACCCACCTGATACTAACACTCATGAGAGATTCACAACTGTAGCCTGAACTAGGGAGATGCTTCTGGACTTGGACTTGAGGTGAAACACTGGATACCAAGGGTTACAGAGACTTCTTTTTTCTGTTCCACAGATTAACTTTTTCATTCCATTCCCATGAAGGAGTCTGAGAAATCCACCTACTCCTGTACAGTGTTTCTCATGGAAGAAATGTTCTTAATTCCATCTCTTTCTTCATGAAGGGTAATGGAGTTAAATAGCTGACTAAACCTAGAAGTTCTGAAGTTAAGTCTGCTTCCTGCTGATATCAATGACCAACTGAGTGGCAGGAGTAAAAGAAGTACTTGTTGATTCCTGCTACTGCTATTTTATTTGGGGTCTTGTGATCTACCATACCCAGGGAGAAATAGGAATTTTGCCAATTTTACAATCAATGTAAGTAAGCTTTTCTGCAGTTTTATTTGGAAGTTTCACATTGTTGAGAAACTCTAGACAAACCTCAGGACTGTGAACCTCTCTACAGATTCTAGGACCAAAATTTTGCACTTCTGAAGTGGAGAAATTCTTTGTACTAGTTCGAAAGCAAACCAGTGAGAGACTCCAAGTCAGAGCTACAATTTAATAGGAAAATTAAAATAAATGCAATAGTACGCAAACACAGACACTTGATCAGCGTCAAGGATACAACTTGACACCCTGTCGGTCAGGATGGCGTTAGCCGAATAAATGGTGGCTGCAATCCCATTGAAGTGATAGATATGGTTCTGTCGAAGCAGTGATCCTGTACAAGGGTCTGGTCTTCCTCTGAAGGTCTGGTGGTGGTTATGTAGCTCTTGTCCTCTGGGAACCCAGTAGGTAAGGGCTGAGCATGGTGTTCCAAATCTCAGATTATACCTAGGTAGGAATGCTTGGTTCCTCCCCCTGGGCAGAGCATCTCACAATGGGATGATGTAATTTTATGAGTCATGCAGCGAGGCTAGATGGCCCATTAACAGAAGATATCTCCTGGAGGGAGTTACCAGGGATGTGTCATGGAAGAGATAAAGAACCCTGCCCCACCTGGTTTTAACAGATGGTGATAGAATACATACTTTTGGTTACATCTTGCATTGCACCCTAAGACATTCTTGTGTTCTCATGTTATATGCCCCTTGCCTCCTTCATGGAAGGGGTTTCCTAGCATTATTGAATTTAAATTTTAGTTATTTAGAACATTGATGGCTTCTTTCACTGCTGTTAAGTGTTGTGTGAAAGCCTGAGCCCGCTACAATCATTCAGGATCTCTTTGCCAGACCTTGAATTTTAATATACCAAGAGTAAGAGGCAAAGCCATGTGCATTTTGAGGCAATCCCAGTCAATCTTATCACATCTCTGCTTTCATTGGCACAGTTAGCTTCTGATTAAAATTTTTGTATTAAGATATGCAATAAATGATAGAGAACCTGAAGTATTCCTTCATCATTCTATGTAACACTCTTTACCTTTACTCTAGACTGTTTTATTGTACTGTAAATGCTCTCCAGAGCTTAGGAAACAGCTCGGGCTTCTGTGGCAGCAGGCGGATGGCTGCATGCAGCTTAGAAGACAGCCGAGATAGGGGAATAAGTAAATGAACTCAGTTTTCTTGCTGAAGAAATATCAATAGGCAATGCAATTCCATCTTTCATCATAATGGTTTCAAGTTTGGTCTGTAGTTTTGTCAAGCCTCCAGCACACGAAGACTGGGAATAGTGCTTTTGCACCTGTGGATTTCAACTCATTGCTGGGTAAGGACCCTGTATGGTTCTTCCCTATACATAGGCTGAGTATGTTAGAAAAAATATTGAAATGCTACTGGCTTCTGAATATTTTTCTCAGATAGCCAGAAATCAATAGTTACCTTTTGACACATTCTGTGCCTTAATTAATGTCTCCCCTGATGGGGGAGAGGTTTAGCGTCTTTGCCAGGAATTCAGGAGGTGAACGGGAACTTCTTCAAACCTCTGCTTTCAGATAGTTGTTTATTAAGTCTTATCAGAGAAACTGAGTCACTAGCGTGACCCAGACACAGCACAGAGCAGAGAATGCAGGAGAAGTCCCCACTATCAAGATTAGACAGTCTTTTTAAAGGTAAATTATCCAATTAAAATGTAAAACGAAAGATATTTTCACATTTCCACCAATGTTCAATAAATCACTTTGTCACGTACATCAGAACTGCAGAATTTTCTAACCAATCACCTTAAACTACTTCTACTGCAGAATATGGAGGAATAGAAGAAGGAACAAGAAGCCTAGAGAACAACAACAATCCTCCATTTTGAAGTTTCTTACTTTTATCTATTTACTATATTAACAAGCCCAAAGACCCTAAATTTTCACCTTGTGATAATCTTACATAACATTCTATCATCTAGTTCACACCAGTGTAGATTCCAACTCTTCCCAAAGCGTAGGTAATTTTCTCCATGGGCAAAGGTCAAAACAGTGTTGTCCAGGGGGGTAGAATCCTTCAAAACAGGCAGAGAGATATTCTCTCCATTCTGGATTCCAACAACCTTTTTCTCGGGAACACAGTCCCCAAAACACTATTCATGTCCATGATGCCAAACATTGTGAAGTGACTTACCACATAGGTCGGTTCACTAAAACAAATGCAGACCACCAGGCTGCTCTGGATTTGGGATTATTAATTGGAAAACTTTTTCATGTAAGAAAAAGCTCTTATATATGACATAACTCTGTGAGGGTCTGGGAAAACACCTGTGTTATCTAGAGATGTGAGTACCCCCAAGCTATTTATTGCCTTTCCTGCATTGGGGGTTGCAACCTTCACAGCAGAGTCAGAGGAAGAGAATGCATGCCCACCCCTTGACTACTCCACCTCCATGGCTCTGGCACGGGGTGAGTAGTTTCTCATGGCAGGGCAGAGCAGGCAGCCCTGTACAGTGATTTATGCTGCAGTAGCAAGAGACACCAAAACTGGTCAAGAGCCCACACCTATCTCTTCACAAAGTGAAACAGTGTCTGTTACACCCACATTCACAGTGTCCTTCATGCCTATTTCTACTAAGTCTTGGAAAAATTAGGCAGGCTGAAATCTTGTTCCATTTATTCATCTCTCCTGTGGAATTAGGGGACCCAAGTGGAGACATCTTTTGTAGCCCATGTATCTGTCTCTGTAAATACCACATGATTAAAGATTTTAAGATCTCAGACAGTAAGACTTTTCCAGGCCAATATACCAATTCATCTTACAAACCTATAATTTTGTCCCAAAAAAGAAATCCAGTTTTACAACGAAAACCCTAACATTTAAAATGTTTTAGCTGCTTCCAGAAGAAGTCAGATTTTTCAAATGAGACATTTAGATTCTGAATTAAGAAATTTTTTTCCCTTTCATTTTCTATTCTATCTTCTCAGCCATGTTTTTTCTAGTACCTATGTAAACTGTGTCCTGGCCAAAATTTCTAATTCGATCTTGAGTCTGCCTCTGATATTCCTGTTTTCTAAAGCAGTGATAAGAACTAGAAGCTGCTCTGTTTCTAGTGCTTTCTTCTTTCCCAAGCAGAGCACTGAAACTAACCATCATGTTGTTAATTTAACAGCTTCAGATGGCAGCATATAAAGACAGGTTTTGCAGGTGCATGTGAGAGTCAGTCTGTTTCTCTATACCAAATTTAGACTCCTGACTGAGTATTTTACCACTTGCTTGGGTTTTCCTTCTTATAGCACCCCAATAACGGTAGTGGTTACTATTATTCAGCTTTTTGTAGAGGGAGAACTATAGAAAACGTAATTAACAAAGCCCATGCAGAAAGTCAGTAAGAGAAGTGGGAGTTAAAGTGCGTCTTCTTGGGCTATACAGTAACAGCTTAATCCTTGGATAATCTTATATAAAGGTGCTTCTGCCTCCATGATGGCACAGTTTGTCGTAATAGAAATTCAGAACACCCATGACTGGAAATTATCAAAAAGCTTTTCAGAAACTGACAACTTTTTGCTAACTTTGTTATTTCTGATTGTTTCCTTTGGAGAGAAGTACTTACTCATCTCAAGGGAAGAGTAGAGTGATAGGAGCAGTATGACTTTTAAAGGAGTTATGCTTGAGGAAAACTGTTGTTTTGAAGGACCAGCTTTTGAAGATAATCATCCAGTTCTGGAGTTTCACTGAGCTTCTCCATACTTCTGACTGTACTTTCTCACTCCTTTTTTTGGCTAGTGTTTAGCTGATTTATCTGCAAATTTCAGCTTGTAAAGTTCCTGTCTGCATCTTACCACTCCTGTAGGCATTTCCATAGGAAAACAAAATCCAGTCCTTTGTTTCTAGCAGATGACACTTTGATAAGATGACAAATGCATATCATAGTCTAGAGATTTTAGCAGCTGTTTAAAGATAGATACAATTTTCACTAATGTTTCTGGTAAATAACAGAATACAGGAAAAAAAAACATCTTAAATATGAAATTCTGCATCTTTTGAGTTACCTGTTTACATAGTTAAAATCATGGGCCAATTTGGATTGTCAAATACTGTAACTTGCTTTCTCTAAACTTAGTGAAGAGCCTTCCTTCTCCTTGGTGACAGCACTCTTAGCAGAACTCTCAGTTGATTGTTGTTGCTTTGTGCTATTTGAGGCCTCCATGCTGCAAAAAAAGAGGAGGAGGAGACTAGAGTTTCAGGGATCTAGCCTCTATTGTAATTCACCATTTTTGAAAAACATATTGGTTTGGGCATTTTTATCAAGGGATAAGCAATTATAGTACTATGAAAATAAAAGGAAACATTCTTTGTCCTATAGAAGGAACTGCTATTCAGCAACATTTGCTCATTGTCATACTGGTACTTTTTTTTTTTGGTAGTACCCTGCCATTTGATCTTCTATAAAATAAATGTTCCAATTTTGAGAGGAAAAACAAACCTGTTCAGAACATTGATACATTCAAGATTTTTTGGGAGACCTCCAAAGAAAACCCAGGTGCTGAAGGAAGTGGTGTTCTTGTCTCACTGGGTGGCCTTTTCACTGCTGAGTCAGTACTGCAGAGTTCAGTGCTGCTGGAAGTGGTCTGTTTCAGATGAAATAGAAAAGCAAAATGTTGCGGTCACCTGGCCCCATGGTTGAGGGTAAAGGTGTTTGCCTCATAGTCTGGGAAAAATTGCATCCAAAGTATCTTATATCATATGTTACACTTTTATTTGTCTAAGGGTTGCATCATTTCTGCTCCTGAAAACTTCAGTGGCTAGTGAATCTACACAGGTTGGCTTGCATTTTAATAATGTATGAAGCAATCCCTAAAGATATAATTTCAGAATCTCTTACGAATCTTTTAGAACATAAATGATGCTCAAAATATATGCAAAGAATAATTCCTATCAGCTGTTATTCTTTCACATAACAGGCTTTTGTGGCAAAAAATTCTTTAAAATATATGTGTTCTTCTGTATGTCCCATTTCTCAAGTTTTGTATTTCACTTTTCTAAAGTATTTTGAATATGTCATTTAGTATTAAAGGTTCCCATTTATATCATGGAAAAACACCATCTGCCTTTGAAATAGTTACTTTTTTCTGCAGTGGTTTATATTAAGCCCAGCATATTTCAAATACTCTATATTTCAAGAGCTAGCAACAATGATGTAACAGACTTGGTAACACCACTGTACATCTAGAATATCTTGACTGGTATCTTTACAGCTGTTACAAATCCAGCTATAAATTTGCACTAGTGTAAGAGAGATCTGACTTCAGCCTTGTATTTGTGTATGTCTGACTAAATTAGACACAAATGAAAATGTTGAGGATGGTGTTCCATCTGGAAGGGCTGGAGCCAGAGGAGGATTATAGATAAACATAAAAAGAAAGAGTGAAATAACAACCTGTTGATGATTACAGTGTTTATTTTTAAGGAACCTCATATTCCCTAATGAAACTGAAATTATTCTTCTGCACTACTGTAAAATTTATTTTTCCATTCATACACTTTCTGTGTATGACAGCAAAACCTAGTACAAAACAAATATGATATATCTCACCAATATGTTGTTTTCTTTCAAAGATGCTCAATAAAGCTTAGAGAAAACCTAGCCATTAAAATACTTCGTACATTTCAATGGGATTGAAAAATCGGTCAGGTATATAGTGGACTGATATTTTGCTGGGGCCAAGGGGAAAGGGTGAGTCAGGAATGCAACTATTCTGGCTTTAGATTATCTTCACACCCCTCAGCTTCCAGATCTGGCTACAGAATTGTGGTGCTCCTGCCAGTGAACTACTTGAAGTAGCCAAAACATAGAAGCTTTGTCTTCATGGAGTTAGTTGTTCTGCAAACATTGTATCTCAAAAAATAATGGGAGTCTATTTTCTGTAAAAAGATAGGGGATGCAAAATGAGATATTTGTCACTAGGCTATGATGCTAGCCTTCATTCTGCAGAAAGCATACAGTCATGGGAGGACAGCATGCAGAAAGAATGGTGGGAAATACAGGAGAGTAACCTCATGGTTTTTACCTTTACCTACATCTTCCATGTTTCCTTAACTCAAAAGAAGTGCCTAGGCCTTTGAGCCCTCACTAAGGAGTTGGAATCGCTGGGGTACTCAAAAGGCACTCATAAGCATTCCATCACTAAAACAAAAATATCCAGAGAATACCTCTGATCTAAGGTAAATAATCTGCTAATTTTGTGCATAACACACTGACAGCCAATCTCTGGGCTATTGTCGGGTGTTGAGTTTCTCTTCAAACACAGGTTTAAAAAACATCTGCACAGAAGTTTCATTTGAATACAGTCTTTGGGTGTAAAGAGTGCATTTTACAGTGAATTGTTACTAACATTTATGAGGAATTCTGTTCATTGAAAGCTGGTTTTTTTTCCTTTTTAAACCTCAGATATTTGCAGAGGGGATTGCATCAGAAGCTGTAATCACAACTAGGTCAGCATGACATTTATGTCACTAATCTTAACACCTCCAATTAATCTCACATGTGAATTCATTATTTAGAAAATGCCAGTCTTGTCTGAAGAAACATATCCCTTTTTTTTAACTCCACTAATGCAGCACACCAGCAATATTAAGGTAGTATTATACTGCATCAGGGCAAATGGAAGCTGGTCATGAAAGTGTGAACACATCTAAAAAATCCACCTAGATTTGAACAAAAAGGTGCTGAGGTGTGATTTAGTAGAGGGTATGCATACATATATATTAGTTTTAATATATATATATATGTATATAAAGTACAGATACACATACATATATTTCTGTGTATATATTTGTAAGGGGCAAAGACTGCACTTCTGTAGCTGTGACCACATGAGAGCTGAGAATTGTGACAGCATCATGGGTGAAGAAAAGACAAACTCAAGCAGCCAGGAGCAGTGTCCCCAGTCAGCACTGCAGCCCTGGGAACAGCCATCTATGGCCACAGGGCAGCAGGTGCTGGCACTGACAGGTGCAGATGGCAGGGATGCACAACATTGCTGGGGACCCGCTCCCTGCTGGCTGCAGCCACATCATGCCAGCCAGCACCACCGGTCACTTGATGCTCCTCTCTCCCTGTGGATTCCCGGGTGGCTGGGATCAGCAGTTGCTGCTGCCGTCTCCTCTTTCAGAGCCCAGGAAATGCGATCCCCTCCATTGACGGTTGGCGTAGGAATCCTACGTCAGCTGCCATGGCGGATTTGTGGGTTTTCAGACCTTTTGCACCATGATGATGGATAGGAATAAGCCTGAAGGATGAGAAAATATCCTTAATTAGAACCTCAGGAATTATTCAGACCTAAATTCTTTTAAAAACAGTTTACAAGTGATGGACAGAAGTCTTTGGCGTGTCCCATGAAATAATTGTGAATATAGGGGAGTGTAAGTTTACAAAGAATCACAGAATACGCTGAGTTGGAAGGGATCCACAGGGTAATCAAATCCAACTTCTGGTCCTGCACATCACAGGCCTAAGACTCACACCATGTACCCAAGAATATTGTCCAAACACTTCATGAACTCTGTCAGTCTTGGTGCAAGACAACTTGCCTGAGGAGTCTGTTCCAGTGCACAGCCACCCTCTGGGTGAAGAACTTTTTTCTAATATCCAGACTAAGCCTCCCATGACACAACTTCAGGGCAGTTACTCGAGTCCTGTCACTGGTCACCACAGAGAAGAGATCAGTGCCTGCCCCTCCTCTTCCCCTCATGAGGAAGTTGTAGGCTGCAATGAACTCTCCCCTCAGTCTCCTCTTCTCCAAACTGAACAGACCAAGTGACCATGCATTAGCAGAAATTTTAATGTAGAGCTTTAATGCTGGAGTCTTCATGTGATTTGCTCTTGTTTCTTTCAGAGAAAATCCCAAAATATATGTGGCTTAGTTTAGCCGCTGTGAGATCTCTGAATCTGATGTATGCTTCTTAAAGTTAAAAAGCCAAAGTTGCCCCGTGTAATTTAAGTCAATACTAAACAGAAAGTATTGACTTTCTGTCAATACTTCAGCACAGGCAAGTTGACAAGATTGAACATTAAAGAAAGGGATTTTGCATGATCTCTTTTAGAGAGCCATCTTCCCATCTCCAGCCTCACCGTCTCTCCCGAGGGGAGATGCAGGCACAGAAGCACAGCAAGGTGTCTTCTCTCATACAGATGCAGGAGAGGCACTGCAGAGAGGCACCAGCAGATGTGGTGGTGCTGATCAGTCTGCTCCAGGCTGCAGGGTCAGCACAAACAGACAAGTCCGGGATGCCCTGGGGCTGCACCAGGTGCACTGTCTTCCAAAGCTCCCCCATACCCAAGTTAGGTAGCACAGCTATAGGTAACAAAGAAGCAAAAATCCCACTATCTCAGTGCCCTTTTGAAAAAACAGATTTTGTTTGTACTGACACTGCAAAATATTGTAGAGATGCCTTGGTACACAACAAGAGCGTGAGTGGAAGAGGATAGACTGAACTCTTTAGTCAGGTAGAGATCTCATGCCCTGCTGAGCTTGCAGTACACGTACTAATACTGTCAATCCACTGGCTGATCATTTGTAAGCAGAGAGAAGCAGGTGTTACTGGCAAAGGCTGTCAGTGCTGTTTGGTTTCACAAGAGGTGTGATTAGAGAAGGTACTTGAAAGAGGAGAGAATAATCACTTGGCATGCGAAAATGAAAAGCAAATCCAAGCAGAGGATTCTGTGTATTGTTGTGAAAAGCACATTTATGTGTATTCATTTGAAGAAGACAGACATATAGTACCAGACAATGGAATTTTTTTCTTTGAAACTTTGGTAAAAATAAAGTAGTAACAAAAAGATGGAGCTATAGAAATTCAGCTTTATATAAGCTCTGTAGCTTGTTTCAAAAGGAATACAAACCACAAAAACATTTTATGATTTTTGGAAAAGAGGTAAGAAATGTTCCATTTTTGCGTGTTACTGGTATACATTTTTGTGTATATGGAGTTTGATAGATAATGTGATAATGTAATAATATTTTATGTGATTCTCCTAAATATACAATTAAAGTACATTAGTACCAGCATACTAGTTTATGTCCATTATTACATGTAAAAATTTAAGAACTCTATGTTAATGGAACATAAAATTTGAGACTTTAGTTACACATAAGATAGGAAATTCAGATGGGTGGTTCCCATAGCAACCTATCTCTTCCTCTATGTTTTTCATTTGAGTAGAACCTTTCATTACTTGATTGCACCATACATTGTATCGTGCAATTTCATCATAAAATTTCATCATTGTATAACCAAGAAGAGAGTGGAGGTTTTCTTCACTCAACACTTTCTAACTTTAATATTTCTGTTGCACAGAGAGCAAACTGATGCTTAAATGAATCATGCCCATGTCTAAATATTTTCTGCTCTTTTGGAGGACCTCCATAAATTGGCCAGGTTCTTTGGAATAAGAAAATGATTATAAATGATAAAACAGTTGAATACAATAGCATATAATTCCTTTGAAATTGGCTGTTGTCTGCTTTACCACATAAATATGTAGCTCCAGTGAAAAGAAGAGAGACAAAACCATTTTAATCTGTGGCTAAAATATTTATTCCATCCAGATACAGGAAGGAAAGTGATAGCGAAAATGGAGGGCACTTGAAGGTTTTTTTCTGACAGTGAAATACAATCTACAAAATTGCAAGTCTGTGGATTGTTGCTAGTGAGTCTGTCAAAGATCGTTGTGGTGGCTTCTAGACAACATAAAAGATATGGGAATTTGTAGAAGTAGACATGTAATTCTGAATTTTTCCGTACTGTAAAGTTTGATTACAGATGAAGACCCAGTGAGATCACACTTTTTATTACACAAATGAAGATAGTGATTAACCTAACCTTGTTAGGTCTTTGTTGCAGAGGATATCAGAAAGGAACATAGTGGGTCGGTCTGAACCTTTTGGGAACCTCATCAACTGACCTAGTCTTTTTAATTTGGCAGCTATACTGTGAGCATTTCCAAGCCCTGGAGTGCTATGAGAAGCAGTTCCACAGAAGATAAACCTATTAAAAAGATGAATGAACAAACTAAAGGACAAGACGGAAAAAAAAAAAATAATTTCTAACCTTCTCCACTCATTCTGTTAAAGAAATGTTAGGAAAAA
>VZTI01005926.1:105055-151452 GCA_013397865.1 Struthidea cinerea | reverse complement strand
AAAAAAAAACAACCCAGAGGATAAAACTGCAGAAACAGAGACTAGATTAGGAAAATGAAAGGCTTTTCCTCCTCAAAAGTCTTCAAAATTACAATGATTTTCATTGCCTTGATAAAATCAGACCTGGGTGTTACTGCCATATTTTCTTTTGAGCTTCCATAATGATGATAAGTTTTTCATTAAATGAAAGCAAGTAGCTGTTTATACTTCATTTTACAGCAGTCAGCATGTTACTAAGTTAGTACTTCTCCTCTGAGGTTTACAGAGTAGGATTTAGACTAATTGCTGGCACGGGAGATTTCAGCCAAAGGTTGTTTTTCTTTAACCATTTTGTTTTTCATATGCCTTGGCTGATTTTAGGTTATTGGAGTCCAATATAATTACTTGTTTAATTGCTTGGAAGAAGTGGAGCTTCCGTAGTTGAAAAATGGCTTATTTTCTTTAAAAATAACTGAAATCTGGCTTGGGGTTCTCTAGAATGTAATGTGCTATACAATTGTGTTATTTTATCCTTTTAAAAATTCCCTGAATAGTCATTAAATCTTTGGAAACTAGCTAATCTCCAGGAGGATGTGATAGGTCTGGCTATTTTCCAGGGTTTGCAAAAGGCTATGACAGCTTAACATCATAAGAAAAATTGTTTCTAAACCACTGCAAGACTGGGTCAAAGACTCCAGAACCAGACTCTGATTTCAAGAGGTTACACAAAGTAGAGGAGAAGAGGAAAACTTGACACAAAGTCCAGACAGCTTGTGAGAAAGGATTAATCAGTTTGATATCGATCAGCACCACTTTTACTTGTGCTGTACGAGCGTATGTTGTGTTGAAGCCCACCAATAATGGAATAAAATGAAGAAAAAAAATGAGAGACTTAATGTGGTAGTTAATGATGTGAAGGAGAGTAAAATAACAAACAAGATAATAAGATAAAGGAAACTGTAGCCTGCATGTTGAGACGCCAGAGATAATGGTCATTATTTCTGTTCTTGATACAACTCATTGCCTTAGTGCAGAGTTTAAGTACGTCACTTCCAGCCTTCTCTCCTCTCCAGAGGAGGACTGTGATGTGAGTGTGTGTGTTCCAGTTCCTGTGTAATCTATCAATCTGTTCTTCTGTCTTTTCCCTTACAACTTCAGTTTTTATTCAATGCCAAGTAAATCTAGTGCAAAGGGAGGGGTCTCAAAGACAGTGAAATTCCAACAATTTTCATGAAAATTATATGTTCTTGTGCAAAAAAAGAGAACCAGAAATTACTCCCAGAAAGGTTCCCAGCTGAAGGCAGCATTGCAGCCTGAGTCCTGACAGAGAGAAGCAGCAAAGGATCAGCAGAAGGATGGGTATTGAGAAGTGAAATCCCCAGAGACCCTGCCCCAGGAGATCTTCTCTGCATATTGCACTTTACCCCAAAATGCAGTTCACAGGGAACCAGACATTGGTTCCAGCACTCACAAAGCTAGGAGCTGTGCCTCTGAGTCCAGCATACATGTGGAAATTCCTGTTGCCTAGCCTTAACCCATCTCATTGAAATATGTTCTTTTTTTAGCATGGGATTTGTGTGGTGTTTTGAAGGCTGTGGTTGGGGGATTGTGTCTGTGTGTGTTTGTTTGTTTGTTTGTTTGTTTGTTTGTTTGGATTTGATTTTTTTTGAGGTGTGGCGGTCTGCATTACTGAGCTTGATTTGCACCATCAGGCAAGGTACCAGCCAAACACACTAGACTGATATTTTTTGCAAGGGAAAAGTTTGCCTCTACTCTTAAGGGCTAACGTTATTTTTGGGTAGAATATCAACACAATTTTATTAAATTTGGTTCTTGGTTTTTCTGGTGAAAATAGAGATTGTTTTTTCTCTGCCTGGTGTGGCAAGTAACCTGCTTTCTAAAGGTATGAAAATAATGTAAAAGTAAATATGTAATAAAAACAAACATGGGAGGGAATCCAGTCTCTTTGGAGACTGTTGCAAGACATATGTTGGCTCACATTGCCTTTCCTCTTTTGAGCATCTGAAAGGTGCAGTGCATCCCTGAACCTCTACAAACCACAGTAGTGACTGTTTCACTTGAGTGCTAAGTAATCATTTGCAGAGCTTTAGGGCATTGTGAGTATGCTGAGGACAAGATGCATCTGCTTCACCCAGACACCGTCTTGTGAATGCAGCAGACAAGGGTTAGTGAATGCTGGGAGGGGAAAATAGGCTACAAAACATTCCTCCTGTTCTTCTCTTTTCATATTTCTTTTTGTCTGTCATCTCAAAGCCGGGAGTTGAGGAAGCCATTTAGTCCAGCTCACATCCACATCAGTCCTCAGGGACTCCATGGGAATCAGCAGGACTCCATCAGTGAATCAGATGAGCTCAGGAAATGGTTCCAAGTGTGCTGATCTTGGTTCCATGTCTGGACAGCTTGATTTAATCTTGAAACAGAATATTTTATGTATTTAGAGGACAACTGTTTTGTCCTTATATGAAGAGAAGAATGTTAGTTGAGATTACAATGAGACATTTTGCTTTTACTATATCTTGTTGTGTCTATTAAATTTATTAAACAGCAGCTGATTGCAAAACCCTCTTTCTAATTGGCTTGTTTTAAGCTACTAGCAGTAGATATCGTGCATGATTATGTCTGTTCTGCTAACTGTACATTTAAAAGATAAAGAAGGGAGAAGAGGGCTCTGATGTCTTAGGGCAGATCACCATGACTTTGCTTAGTTGATGAAAATGGAAGGTTCAGGGGCTTTTCCATAGTATGAGAACAAGGTATGACACTGTAATACTTAAAGGTAGTAACAGTAGTACGCTGAAAATTTTCATAAAGAAAATAATTATGAAATGTACTATTCCTGAAGGAACAAAAAGCTCAGATGATACACAGCCAATCTAAGAAGGCAAAAGAAACCAGAGTATCCCACACTGAGAGACAGCACAAGCATTGCCACTTATTAACACACATTAGGTGTTATGTGATATTTTTGTTGTAATTGGTATTGCTCAGCCAGGTTTCAACACAGAATGGACCGCAAGCTGACTTTAAAAGTTTGTAGACAGCCAAGTGGACTTTGAAGAGTTTTTGAGTGAGATATTCTTGAAGCTAAATATGGGAAATCATTAATATATTGGTTTTATGTACTATTGCTTGCACTTGAGGAGTCCACACTTTTTTCTCATATTCTTTTACCTTAATATGGCCTGTGGCTGTTCTTTGGTGTTCTGTAAAGGTAGATCACTTAAAACCTATTTGAAGCCAGACAACTATTCTGAATTGCAAGCTACTGATTTCATTCTGTTTTTAAGATTTTTCAACTCTGGTATCTTAGTGATGATAATCATGGTTGTGAGTATTTGAGTAGCTGAACCTGAAGTTCTTTCATTTTGACTTTTCACTAAGCATCTGTTTTAGCAGTGCTTTTTCCAGTACATTAAGCTTCAGCCCTGTGCATTTGTAGCACTCTAAGTGTAGTCAATGAAAAGTAAACACTACGTCTAGAAGCTCTTCATTGTTATTTCATAGCCATATTATCAACCCTGCCCTCCCTCCCATACTGTCAAAAGCATACACACTTAGGAATGACATTGCTAAAGTGATTCCTTGAATTCAATTTAGGTAATTATTATTCTTCTGTGAAGAAATTGATTCCTAAATTTGTTGCAGGTTTGATTCTTTTTTCATTTCCTCTTCCTGCATCTTTCAGAAAAGAAAAGAAAAACATCAGTGTATTCCACTGTAAACAGTATGGATAAATATGTTAAGTTTGGTTTGTGTTAAAATAAATTGCATTCGTGTGTTTAGCTTAAACATTAAATGCTGTGGGATATGGGGATCATGGGGCAGAGAAGATGCTAGCATAGACACTTTGCTCATTGCCAGATTAATTCTTTATTGATTGGTTCCAGCTTCAGAAGAAAGGTCTTCTATGGTTCTCACTTGGCACTCATAATTGGAGACCTACAGCATCAGTGTGGTGGATCATTAGTCACCTTCTTTCCTTAAAGCATAATGTAAAACTTTTCTATGATGAGCAGTTTGTGTTTCTTTAACACTGCTGAGTCTTTCTTGCAGCCTGTGTCAAGGATTGAACTTTCCAAATTATGTATTTCAGACATTGAGAAAGAAAGGACTTAATGGCTGTGACAGTCCAGACCCTGATGCAGACGATTCAGTAGGTCACAGCCCTGAGTCTGAGGACAAGTACAGAAAAATTAATGAAGATATTGATCTAATGATCAGCAGGCAAAGATTATGTGTAAGTACTCTGAGCTCCTTTTCATTTTTTTTACTTTCTGATATTTCTCTGAACCTGGCAGGCATTGCACAAGAAAGAAAACAAAGGTTGTGAAAGCCCTGATCCTGACTCCTCTTATGCTCTCACCCCACGCACTGAAGAAAAATACAAAAAAATTAATGAAGAATTTGATAATATGATCAAGAGCCATAAAATACCTGTAAGTACCAAAGGTTAGATGGCTGTCTGCTGGTAACTGCTGCAGTAACAAACCATAACCCTTTCAGTTCTGGCTTCTTAAGGAAATAATTTCTGCTAGAAAGAGGCTTTAATAGCCAAATATATAACTAAACACTGTGGTCAGAAAATGTCTCACAGCATATTTTTCTTTCAAGTCTTTAACTCTGACATACAGACAAAGCCCATCATGGGTGAAACCTAAAGAAGGAAGTGAAATATACATATATGAACTATATTCACTTGATTTACAGAACTGATTTACCACACCACTTGCCCAAATTATACCTAAAAAATAACAGTGGAAATCCTTCTTTGTGGACAGGCTAACAAATCCACACAATACTTTCTGTGGTGATATAGAAAAAACAATGTAGAACTGAAATTCCTTTATATATAGTAACTAGTGTGTTTTTTGTGTGTAACTTCAATTCCCAACTGTCTCTGCTAAACTCAGTTGCAGCACTGAAGGGTTACAGCTACTTGCTCGCTGCAGAGAAACAGACTGCATGAGAGCCTAATGGCAGGATTCAGACATGTTTGTGTGTTGGGCTGATTTTACAGCTTTATCAGAGAATTTGCTTTGACATCATCAGCATTTCTCTAATGCTTTAACATGAGCTAAATTTTTTTTTAACCAAGTCAAAATCTCTAACAATCAGTCATATGCCTTGCCAGATATCTAAGAGAAATAACTCTGCATGTGCTATTTGGTTTGCACAAGACATACAAAGTATGAATACTTTGTCATTATGTTTGATATTACATTTATAAAGCCAACAAAAAGAATATGGAGGTTTGGAGGTTATATTTGGTTGATCTTCCAACTGTCTGTGGAAGTAGGAAACCAGATATTTACTCAGATCCACAGAAGCATTTGAATTTGCATAGGTAACTGCTTATTTCTAAAAGACAAGAGATTGTTTGTATATGTTCATTCGTCAGTCCCATACGAAGGTTGCATGGTTATCTACCAAAAACATTGTCTGGATAACCAGAATGAGCAGGGTCTTCTGTAGTGTTAGTCAATTGAACATACAAAATCTGACACCTAAAATGAGGATACTTCTTAAGGGGGCTCAGATTCTGTCTCAAGCACTCTAAGTGTTCTTTCCATTAATTCTCAGCAGAAGGATTTTTCACTCAAGGTAATTAAAATTTGAAGGAGTTCTCACATCAGCCCAAAAATACTTTGGAAAAAAATAAGAAGACTAAATAATACTTTCCCAGAGATCAGAAAGGCACCAAATTTGATAAAGTAATATATGAAATGGCTGGTTAAGGATGTTCAACATGTATATAGAATATCAGGGAGGAATACAGGTATATCCCAATTTTTTTACCTCCTTTTTTATTTGCTTCTTTTGGAAAGCTGTTTTACTCAGAACAAAAAGCTCTAAAGCTGTCACCATGAATTTAGTTTCTCAGGATAAAACTCAGTTGGACAAATGATGACTGCAGCATTTAGGGAGACTGTAATAAGCCAGAATGCTTAACCCTTTTTCACATCAAAATCTCACCAATTGTCATTCTTCCATTCCTTTTCTCTTTCAAGGATGACTTCTGGCTTTTTCAAATCAAACAGACAGAGTTTTCACCAAGCTACTTTTCTGCCTTAAAAATGTATTTGAGATGACCCTTCAGAACCTCTGTTTATCTCATGCTACCTGCTTCTTTCCTAACAAAACAGGATATGTTATAATCATCTGAAATCTTAAGACATTAAAAAAAAAAAACAAAAAAAAAAAAACCTTCATTCCTGTAGTAGTGAGTTCTGAGTTCTGTCACTTTCTTTACCTCAATAAGCATTTTGGGAAATTGTCTTTTCTGTAAACTGAGGAAATTTATAAGATTTGGAAACAACACAGTTAATCTGGGCATGGTATATGAGTTTTGTTTTCCCAAAATTAATAGGATTTCCCACTGGTTGCTTTCATGAACTTTAACTTTTTGACACCAAATATAGTCCTACTTCAGCAATTATTTGGTGATTTAGGGTATAACTTCCTACATTTTGGGATGTTGTGAGGTGTGGTGTATTAATCTTTTTGTGGAATTACTTCAGAGATGCATCAGAGATACAGAACTATCAAATGTTAGCATTTTTTCATGTAAGACAGAATAGCCCTTCTCTAAATACTTCACATGCAGAGCTCAGGGTCTGTGTCCTCCATTAAGCTGCTAACCCCAAAAGGAAGAAACAAGATATACTCTGCTAATGAAACAGGAACTCCTTCTCTTGACATAAGCCAAGATGTAATGGGCAAGATAGAGCTCACAACTAGTGCATAATGGAAATTTGCAGCTACCTGGTTTTATATATAAATACCGTTTAGAGTAATATCCTTAACTGGACAAATCAGAATAACTGAGTCAGGGAAGATGTATTAATTTATTCGTGATCATCAAAAGTTGCCAAGAAATCTGTGGAGAAGAAAGCAAAATTAATCATAAAGTCACCAAGTCTCTAAATCACTACTTACAGAATATATAAAACAATGCATTGCCTGTGCCTGGTCTTGTAACGTAAAAAAACTGCTGCCAAATGAAAACAACATTGGCTTTTGCTCCTAACGGCTAAGCCCAATAATGTTTCCTCAGATAATTTTCTGGGGATAAGTATTTATATTGTTCTAAACCATCTGATAATAATTAGACATTTATTTATAATTTTCATAAGAGTGATGAAAGCAGAGGAGACAGAAATAGCCCTCTAGAAGGGAGCTATAAGTATCTCTGTCTCTAAATAAATGAAGGCCTGGTTCAACAAGGGAGGGATAAAACCAATATTTAACACAGAATATTTGGTTCATTAACTTCCAAGGGGGTTGAGCGTTCAACATTTTGTTTTGCATTACGTACCACAGCTTGTGGAGTGTGTACTTACACTGTGCTGTACATCGGCAGTACCATCTCTGGTGAGCCATCTGCCCTCTTTGGCAGTAGTGTCCAAAGGAGAAAAGACAAAGGGAGGGGAAAAAAAGGCAAAATGTGGCAAAAAAACCAAAAAAGCAAACACACTGAAGCAGCGGGAAGTGTGCTTATCTCTGAGGTGAATCCTTTGAACAGTGCCCAGCAGACTTTTGACACCTTTTGTTGCCAAATAACATTCTCACAGACAATTTCTTAGCTTTGTTTGATTGTTAGTCCAGGCCAGGAACAATTCCCAGTTGTCAGTCTACATGCAGTCATGAGTTTTTGAGGTTGAGAAAGCTTAATGGTATGGACATGAACTGCTCTGTGGCCTCAGATGGCCTCAGTTCCTCCCTAGTTCCTACTAATATAGATATTACACAAGTGTACCAGAAACTTTAATGTCCATCAGGCTGAGATGGAATCAATATGACCTGTGGCTTACCACCAGGAATGACTAGGGAATCTGCATGAGGTTGCAGGTCTTGGTAAGGGATTTGAAAGACTTTAATAAAGTCAGACAAACAGAGTAAACTGTAGCTAGAGATGTAGTGTTTAATACTGATTTTTTAGTCAGTCAAACTTCTCTCTCTAACTTTTGACTGTGGAGAAGAAGAAATAAAAACTACTGTACTTCAGATATAGTATATATTGTGCTGAAAAGCAAAGAGTAAACTGACTTTGCCCTGATGAAATTGCCTATGAAGTGCTCTGTAAATAAATGTAAGTAGACCCAGACAGCAGGTAAAATGATGAAAACTAGACTATTAGTGCAGAAATTAAACAAATAATTCAACTACTTTAAAAAAAATTTTTTTAAATGGCAAAATGAAAGCTAAGTAACAGTTTCAGATGACTAGGGAGACTGGCAACCTCAAAAGCAACCAAGACTGGAGCTCTTTTGTGCTGTACTAATGTACAAAAAGAATCTAGCTCTTGAACAGTTTGGTTTGTACATGGAAGGAAGAGCATAGTGGTGAAAGCAAACAAGCTTGTTGAATTCTGGCAAGGTCTTCAGTTCTGCATTTGTTTTAGTTTAGATAACAGAAATTTAGATTAGGAAAAGATATTGAGAAAATAGAGGTAATAATAGTCTCTACCCCTACTCAGAGGGCAGACTTCATAGGTTTTGTGACATGGGTGAAAAAAATATTGTGCGAAGTGCTCTCCTGTGGGTGACAGTCAATGCAACATGGACTGGCACTCAAGCAGGCAGGACCATGGGCTCAAAGCCACCAGGGAGAGAACTCCACCACAGCCCTGAGCATTGCAATAACCAGAAACTCCATATTGGCTTATTCATGTCATACATCAGGCTGTAATTTGGGCTGAAACATGAAGAGCTATTCACATCTTCCTGTGAATTCATGGGCTAAAACCTTTTGAAAAGGTAGGAATTAGCAGCAGCTGACTTTGAGCTCCACAAACTGTCATGTGCTTCTGACTAACATGGGATTTAGGAACATTTTGGGTACATCTGTGGCCAGTAAATAGAATGACTTGCTTCAAAACATACCTTCAAGCTGATAAAATATTTCAGATTATGCTACATGAACCTATTTCCAAGGAGTCTAAAGCTCAATCATAAGGATGCAGATTGCATGTAGATTCTTACATCTGCAGATTAGACGTAGAATATGAGGATTCCCAAAGCACCTCACCTTCCTTTCCTACCTCTACTTAAATCAATCAACTCTGAAAAATACAGGCCTTGGAGTGCACTTCAGCTTCTCAGCAAGGGGAAGCAAATTCCCATGTGCAGCCCCCAGGCTGGGGAGCAGTGCCAGCAGGCCCATCCACTGAACTACTGTTACAGCCATCTCTTGCAGAAAGCAGGTCGCAGGATACAGAGAAGGTATCAGAGATAAATTAACACTTTGAAATAATTCAAAGGCATTTGTGTAAATTATCCTTAACCTCATACCCTGAAAATTTTGATCTGTTTTTCAGTGGTTAGGCAAAATAATTCCTCTATATTTAGCGTAAAATTTTCTCTGTCCCTGGAGAGGACCAAGAAAGAAAAAAAAATAACCTTAAGTGATAACTGTAATTTGATGGATAGTGCTGTAATACACAAGGCATAGCCAACAGCTCCAGCCAGAGAAGAGACATGGGGGACACAAGGTCAGGGCACCTTGGTTCCCTGACAAGCAGATAATATGTCCAGCTCTCCATGTATTCCCTCCAGGTCCTTGAAGACATACCAATACTATCAGCTGCCAACAATAAAATTAAAACCTGTGATTTCCTCCCTTGGAATATGTTACCAGGCTATTTTAAAGAATTTTTTTGATGTGTTTAAGCTCTTGAAGCTTATAAGATTTCTAAATTGCAAATTGAGGGGTACTTAGCTTGCATTCAGGTATTGAATATTTAAAATCACAGGTAATTCTGAAAAGGTTTTTCTGATCAAAAAGACAAAAAATTAATAACTTTAAAAACAAATAAATTAAATACAGATTTCTGATGTAGTCATAACTTTTACAGAAATTCAAGCAACTGCTATCTGAGAAAACCCCAACCAATAAACTCAAAACCAACCAAGAAAACCTGAACTGAGCTTCCTGAGAGCACAATGAGATAGGCATCTCCTCACACCCTCTATTAGTGAGGTACATTATTTGGGTTTTTTTTTGAAAAGCACTCTTGCAAAGGGAAGTGGTTCAGGAGAAGATCTTGAATTTAAGTATGAAAAGAGTATATTGAAAAGGCATCACTAAAAACCACCTCCTCCCCCCCAAAATAACCCCACAAAGACTAGTGTGTATCTAAATTTCTTGTATTTGTTAGCTGTCTCTGAGGAGAACTTTACTTCTTTTAAGACCTTCCAAGCTAAGATAGAAACTCAGTAAATAGTGATTTGTTCTGTTGGTGTCTTTTACATGATTTGGGATAATTCTGGTTGCTAAAGCAACACAAGCTGAAATTAAAGTCTTTCCTTTTGCATTCTGTCCCTTCTAACTTTTTTCCTTGCCATGAAGTCACCATTGTCATGTACCCTCAATCTTGCAGTCATCTATGACACAACATTAAGGTATGACAAGTGAACAGTTGTGACTTCACAGAATGAAAGAAATAGAAAATTAAGCTGCATTAGGCAGAGGTTTGGTTTAAATAAGTAAAATAAAGGAAAAATGAAAAAATCTTTCCACTTCTTACAAAGTAAAAGTGCAAGCTGCATTAAAGGAAGATAGAATCATGATTCAAAAAATCATACTTAAAAGCCTTGGTAACTCTTTTGAAATTATTTTCTTGAGTCTTGGGGGAAAGGTACAAGCATAAATATTTTAAACACCAAGTACAAAAGGCTGTACTTGAAGGCTGTTGCATTTTTGTACTATCCCCGTCTTTGTTTTCCTTTTTTGCTTGTACAGGCTGTTCCACCACCAAACTTTGAGATGCCAGTTTCTATCCCAGTGTCCAACCACAACAGTTTGGTGTACAGTAACCCAGTCAGCTCACTGGGAAATCCCAACCTTTTGCCACTGGCTCATCCTTCTTTGCAAAGGAATAGCATGTCTCCTGGTGTGACACATCGGCCTCCAAGTGCAGGTAACACAGGTAGGCTCTGTTCAATCCCATCCCTTCAAATGCTCTACTATCAGCTGCTTGCATGTCTTGGGTCACTTTAAACCGTACTCCAAGAAACAAGAACTCTATTTTAAATAGTTGTAACAGTTTGTCCAAAATTGCTGTGTTGAAAAATCAAAAGAGCCAAAAAAAAATAAAGAAAAAGAAAAGCTGAATGTTGACTAAGATTGAAGGAAATCAATGGAGTCAATAAAGGGTAAAAGGGCAGACAACGTGTTCTTTCATTAAAAGTCAGCTTATCTATTTAATTCATGCAAGAACTTACCATACCATAAAGCTGGGGAGAAAATATAGCCAAAGCAAAAAAATTGAAGCAAGTAAATTAGAACACTCATTACAAAAATAATCAGTCTGCAGGCTAAATGCACAATTTATTTTTATTGATTTGTTCACAAGTTCCTTGATGGGTTAATGTTAGTTGAGCTCTGTAGTTCAGTGCCTTACGTAGCAAGGGGTTGTGCTTTGTTCTGGTGATGATGAGGGCTCATCTCTGAATAGGATAAGTGGGGATTAAGTTGTTTCAATCTGTCTGGCTCCAGCAACATCAAGCTCCTTAAGTATACCAGGTTCAAAGTATCATTTGAGGTCTCCCAGTGGAAAGGGAAGTTTTAAAAATCCTTAGTGTGAATGTTTGTGAAAGGCTGAGGAAATTAAAAACTATGTAAGTATACACCTTCTGAGTTACATTCTTCTCCAGGAACCTTCAGCCTCTTCCTCCCAGTCATTTGCTTTTTTGACTAGCATTCAACTAAAGATAGTTTTCAAATGAAGGACTACTATACATAACTTTCAAACATAATTTTTCATATGCTGCGGAAGTATGAAACCAAAATAAGGAAATTATGAGTACTCCATATTTTGTGTGTCCTTGAAAGGCAAGTGTCTCATACAGGTCACATTAAACTTTATGACATTATAATTACGGGTCTGATTCAACTGCTTGTTGAAGTCAGAGGAAAGAAATGGTGGGTACTGCAGCAGGCTGATTGAAGGTAGAGAAAATACTTTGAATGTTTGAGTGTTGTAATTTATTGTGCTCATTTACAGCATTTCATTTCAACCCCCTAGGTGGCCTGATGGGTGGGGACCTCACAACCGGTGCAGGCACCAGTGCAGGTAAAGAGAAGAGAGTTTATATTTATTTTTCCAAGTGAATAAAGGACTTACTTCAAAAGCGGAGTTCTAAAATAACTCCGTTTTGGAGGTGGGATATTAAAAATTGATCGGCATTTGTTTAATTCTCTCAGCTGGGTTGTGGAGAGTTCATTGATATTTGTGCTTCTCTTATTAGTAGAAAGAGGCTTGTTTTCCAGCAGCATCAAAAATCTTGCACCTCAACAAATTCCACAGAAAGAGATGTCTGGTTTTCTTCACATTAGCCTTTACATAAAAACGTTTAGGTACATTGCTTTGCCTTGTTGAAGGAAAACTCCTAGTGGAGTCAGTGTCAGAAACCCTGATCCTTTCTGCATCCTGGGAAGGTTTACCATTGACTTTAGTGAAATTGGTGTTTCATTTTATGAATTTAAGCTTGAATAAAGATTTCAATATTGACTTGCTTCAATATTGAACTTCAGTGTACTGTGTGAAGATTATATTTCAAAGCCCTGCTCTAAGACCATTGCCAGTCCGCAAAATCTGTTAGCATTTACTTAAATAATCAGTAATTAACTTAAGCTTAGTTATATGTGTTTGCTTAACTGCTTTGATACACAACAGGTAAAGGATTTTCAAAATACCCAGGCAGAGAAAAAGATTGGCCATTTAGTCCTGCTCCCTTAGAACTGAGAACTGTACTTGCTAAGGTCTGTGTTATCAAAGCAATGCTGTCAGAGTAGCCCCATTTGCTCAGTAAACTCAGTGGTTTGGCAGAAATATCAGCAATGTTGCATTATGACAAATACAGATTACAAAAGGCAGTGACAAAGTTAATTTTGCAGTTTGAGGAGTAAACACATATGTTCACAGAAAATAAGCTGAGTGGTAAAGCATGGTATTTTGCTGGGGAAACTGCTCTCTGAGAGAATTGTATGGGAAAATAGTTGGAAGGTCCATTTTGTGCCCTATAAACGAAGGCTGATATAAATGGCAATTCCAATTGTTTCTTGAAATTACTTATAAAGAAATTTAGGATATAATGGTTTGGGTTTTTTCTCCTTTGTCTATCCTCAGACTGAATTAGGGACCCCCACTCTCCTTTTATCTTCACACATAGATGAGTCACAGATGTTTGTGTGATGCATTCATAGTATAATTAGAGCTGCACAGCACTGTACCAGAAAGGCACTTTAAAGAGATGCTAAAGCTTTGAGGAGTCGTTTTGTATTAATTTTGGAGTAGGGAAGGCAGATCATGGAAACTTCACTATCAATCTCCTTTGTTCTCAAAAAAAAAAAAAAAGAAAGCATTACAGAAAATTATAGTTTTGTTCATTATCTCTTGTTAACCCGCGAAACAGAGCTAAAGAAAGATTCATTCTGCAGTGTTCGCATTTCATCTTACTTTTAAGCTTGTGTAGAACTTCAGGAACGGCGGCAGACAGACTGGCATAGGAATTGATCTCCCTATTAAGGGGCTCCCTCTCCTGGCTCATTTAGAAATATCATCACCTCGTTACTGGTCTCCCGTTCCTTTAAATAGACGCTGAAAAGCCATTAGTAAAGGCAGTCTTTTCTTTTAAAACAGGAGCATACTAAAATTAAAATTCATCTGTTTGTGTGTTTCTCATAATAATCCTTGTGCTTAATAAAATCTGTATATCACTACATCAGTTAAAAATTTATATTCTTTCTAAATATTTTTTTTCTTGGAAATATATTAAAAACATATATAAGCATAGAAGACAATGGTTTGATTATTTACTCACAAATTTAAAATTTGCATTAAGCTCTCAAGCAATGTAACTTTGGAGTAGGCAATTGATTTGAGGGGCATATATATGAGGCACATTGCTAGGAATGCATCATAAATATTTAATTGCAGGAAAAGTCTTTGTTCTTTATTAGGCAATAAGAGCTTTAAACGTCATTGAAGAAGTGCTTTCTAAATCTCTTCAATGCAGAACAATAGGAAGAATTTGATAAAGGGCGGAAGGAAGATGGAAAGGTCACTATAAGGTTGAATCCTCTGTCTTAGTTGCATCATTCCACAATGGCGCTATTTTGGACAGTCATCTTTCTTTAGGGTGCAGAAGAATAAACATCAAAAGTTCTCTTTGTTTATAATTTTTCACAAGAAACAAAGAACTCTGTGTTTTTTTCTATTTGGCATTGGAGAAGCTGGTAGCATGATCATGTTTGGGTTCATATTTCTGGCCAAATTAGAACCTTCTGAATTTGCATTTTTCCACAATGTCCAAAAATAGCATATATTCAAAATAATATACTCCAAGAAGAAGAGGCTAAACAGTTTCATTTCTGCTATTATAAAATGAAACTACTGTTAGTTACTAACACCAGACCTCAGTTTCTGCACTACTTCAATAAATTACATTAAAATAAATTGCACTAAAACTGCAATATCAGAAATGGAAAAAGATTATTTAAACCTGTGTTTAAGAAGTATGTTATTTCATTGGTTTGGATTATTTCAAGTAATAACCCTGGAATCATCCACAATTTACCTTGGGAGTCAACCCAAGACAAAAATAGAACTTAAAAAGATGACTACTTCTTTAATATATTACACAACTAATTACCATCTATGGTATTTTTAAGTTAAACCAAGGTTGTCTCAGGTTTGTTGGAGTAAATTTGTTCTTAGCCAAACACTGATTGAATAGTTTCTATCATGTGATAGTAGCAACTGCCAACAAAGTTGGAGTGAACTTCACATTTAGTATCATTGCTAAATTATAAATACAGCAATGTCTTTGGCACTATTCTCTCAAAACAGAGGCTTTTGATTGAAAGACAGAGCAAGAAATTTTTAGACCCAAATAGGCATGCTCTAAATCCATTTTAGTTTACTCCATAGCTAATATGAAGGCTAAGTGATATATTTACTTGTTTACATAGTAGAATATGTGAAGTTCTTTTAATTCAGAAGAAGGACAACAATTGCCTTCTCATCTTCTGACAGCTGAGGTCCTGAAGGGCCAGCCAGTATCATAATTTTCTAGGGCTTTCGTTCTCTTTTTTCTTTTCTGGGTCGTGTACTGACTGTGGGTGAATGTATTATACATTCTACTAGTATTTCAAGCCACATGGGAATATGTGTAATAGTAGCAGTTTTTCATTTATATGCCCTCAGGGTAGAGGCAATCTGGATGTTATATCCTCAAAGAAGAGTGGTTTAGTAAAAAGATCTGCAATCTGCCCAATTAAGCTGACCAGCAGTACCAAAAATAAGCAAGGTTTTCAAAGACATCTAGCTGCATTAAAGACTTTTGGAACTATAAATATAAATAAACAAATGAATTTAATTTTTTTTAAAAGAAATTAAAATGTTACAGAAATATTCTTCACTCTGCCCTGAAGTCATGCTTGGCATAGTCAAGAGAAGGTAATTCTTGGACTGCAAGTGTGGAATATGTTAAATATACAAATGAGCTTGGAGAAATATTTCTCAAACCACAGTTCATGGGCAACCTGTTAGTAAGACAGAAACTGGGTTTGCCGGGAAGAGCACGATAAGTTGTTGCCTGTCCCTTATTACTTGATGAGTGCAATAACCCACAGACTTCTGATCCAAAGACTGGGCAAAATGTGGTACAGAAGCATAGTAAACAATACTTCCTGTCCAAGGAATCTCACAGTACAAAAGAAAGGACACACAGTCATTCATAACAGAGTTTGTGATGCAATAGTGCCAAATCCAAACAATAAGAATTCATAAATTGGCAGGTTGACTTAAAACCATGGAGGGGATAAGAAATGAAAAACATAACAGCTCTGTTTTTCCTTTTCCACTTGTATTATGCCTTTAAGTGATCTTATTCCAAGCTTTTCTTCATATAAGAAAGAGATATATCTATATCTATATCTATATCTATATCTATATCTATATCTATATCTGTATCTATATCTATATCTATATCTATAGATAGACTTTTTTTTCTTCATTGGTTTAAGGGAAGCACCTACAGGTAGGAGATTATGTTAAAGCAGAGAGAACACTAGAACTTGTTTGACAGGTCTAATATATAGTATGAAGGAAATAGTCTATCTACTGAACTTCATATCTATGTAGACAGTCAACACAGGTTTTTCCAGCTCTAATTCCATGTAACAAAAAACACATGAAAGTCACATCAGTGAAACTTTGTGAATAAGTCTGAAAGGCTAGAAGCTGCAGTTCATATAAAAATAAAAAAAATCTTGCAATGTGTGTCATATGCAAAGTTTGGATGCGTCAATCTTCAGTTAACGTATGTGACCTTTTACCAAAGAAGAGATCCATGCAAGTCTATTCTCAGTAGACATCAGTGAAAACCTGTAAAAATTTGGCCTTTATTAGTTTTCCACCAGTTGTGTAAGAGTTGACTTAGTAATTTATTTAGGTATTCTCTGTCTCTTCATCTCTCTAATAACAGTGTCTCAATATTTCTATTTAGAAAAAGACAGCTTGAAAGGTTCAAAAAGGAGAAAGCCCTAAGTTCACATGTAATGAACAATTAAGTGAGTCATACAAACTGGTTCTTTGTAAGTGGGATTTTAAAGACAGGCATGATTGACTTCCTTTATTACGAGAAGTTTCAAATGTTCCTCAAGACTAATTTGGGTTCTTTAGATAAAATCCCTCTCCTAGTGAATTCTGAGGGAATTTTATGCTTTCTTTAAATGAGACAGGGATTTCACTGTTTTTCGTGTCTGTGCATTCTGCTCACTAAGACACAACACTATTTTCTGTTGCACACTGCAGTACATATCCTTGTTCAAATTCAGAAAATAGAAGAAGGCATTGCAAATTAGAAAATGTCTGGATTTCATGCCTGTCCTGAGTTCTGAATGGGATAGCTGATGCCTCTTGGATCTGGACTGCAGCAAAGACTCTGCTGTGAGAAAGAAAACAAGAAATGCTTTTAACCTTTTGAAGCTGTGACTGCAGCCCCACACGGAAGTTCCTGACAGTATTAAGTTAACATGACCCCTGCCCTTTAACTTTTGACATGATTCACCAGTTAAGATATTGAATCCAACAGTTCCATTTGTTTTCCAAATCTCTTACAAGCAGATTTTTCCTTTGTTAACAGTAGGAGGAGTCTCCCAATAATAGAAGTCAAAGGAGACAGCGATGGGTTTGTTACTGAACTTTTCAAATAAGGCATTCTGTTTATTCTTGTCTTGAAATATTTTCCATTGAAAAAGCAGTTTCTTCAAAATTATGATTTCAAACAGCCCAAAAAGGAACTCATTCGTTATCAGCAAATAATTTGTTAAAAGCAGATGACTGACAAAGGGGTCATGGCTTCAAACTGAAAGAGGGCAGATTTAAATTAGGTATTCAGAAGAAATTATTGACTGAGGATGGTGATGGTTTAACACAGGCTCCCAGGAAAAGATGTGGATGCCCCATCCCTGTACGTGCTCAAGGTGGCAACCTTGGATGGAGTTTTGAGTTACTTCTAATGAAAGGTGTCCCTGCACTTAGCAGGTGGTTCAGAACTGGGTATGTTTAAGGTTCTTTCCAACCCAAACCATTCTGTGATTCTGTGACATGATTTGTCAAAAGCCTCTTGCTGGCAGTCAAGAGAGATAAGTCCTCTTTTCTTCCCAGGCATGTATTTTTATCCTATATATCTTCAGAAAGCAGTATATTTTTCAGCAACATAGTTTTCTCTCTGACGTAAGTCACATTCTGGTGTTGCTTATTTTTTCTCAATTATTGCAATGCTGAAACAACCCATATTAAAAAAAAAATAGTAAACTGTTTATTTTTTGCATAAACAGGACTAGAATGGAGCATCTTTTCAGCTAGCATACTTATAGGAGCACCGTTAAGTCCTGAAAACATATTTAGGGTAGCTGGTTATCTCAGACCACGGGGGAAGGCCACGTATGAATTGTTCATATTTTAAGAGATCAGGGCTATGCCAGTAACTTCAAGATTTTTGGAAAAGCTGTGATACAAGAAAAGTTTCAAATAACCATCCTCAACACTTGGCAGTGACCTCTCCTAATAGACTAAATCTTAATGTGGAAGACCAGTGTATTCCTAGTGCAGAACATGGACTAACTTTTGCAAATGTCAGACGAGAACGAAGAAGGAGCACTACGCAAGGTCAGGGACATTGCACTGTGACAGCTCCTCATGGTAGCAGGTACAACACCAGTGGCAGGGGCAGGAGATCTGTTTTACCATGGTAAGACACCTTTTTGCCATGGTAAGAGCCATGACTCTCTGATCCCTGACATTTTGTTTGAACCTTACAAAACTATGACACAAGAATACATTCCTGTTGCTCATTGTGCAATGCCCACATGTTTAAATTACAGCCATGTAATATTTATAAAGCACAAAACTGAAGACCACTGTATAATTAAGCAATTTTTCTCAATAACTGCAACTTAGTCACTGTTTTGATTAGCTGAAGTTTCAATCAAAACAAGATACGGTGAAATACATGGGTTCTGAAAAGAGCATAGCTATTGATAAAAGTGTTAGAACAAAATAGTGGAAATGGAAATAAATTAATCGATACAATCAGAAGTAAAGATAACAGAAAGCTGGTGTTTCTGCATGAAAGATGTGTGATCTAAGATTCCTGAAGTGAGATGCCATTAAAGAATTATGAAAGCAGATCATACGATGCTATGATTGGGCATCATATTATAAGAATACCAGTAATAGTAATTGTAGTTCAAGATTAAAAAAACACAAACAGGACCTTGATTTGGAGCGTCTATTGCTCTGTTTCTTTGTTGAGTGAAAAAAAAAAAAAAAAAAAAAAAAAAAGAAATAAGGATAATCACCCTTGAAGAAGTAAGCACATTTCCCCTTCTCTCAGTGTATAACTTAACCACAGACCCATATTGGCTATGATATACACCCCTATTCCAAAGGTTGCAAGGAGGGAGTCCATGTGCTGAAATACCTGCCTACCACTTGGGAAGAATAATTGCAATGAGAATTGTTTTGAAGGGTTTCTCACAGTTGCTTGTGTGGGTAGCCACAGGCTAATTCAAAACAGTCAGGTGCCACCTTTACATTTATTTTATTAAGGTGCGAACTCCTAAAGTGGGAAAATACTTACTGTAAGTACTAATTTAGAAACATTTAAATACAGCTCTTATTATAGCAATAAAATATAACCGCAGTGTTGGTGATCAGGTTAGCTTGCCATGCACTTGACTCAGCAGTGAAGTGTTTGCATGGGGTGTGATGCACAAGTCAGGTTTCTGTTCTCATGGTCTTTCATGCTACATCTAACTAAGCTCATATATTTCTACATTCAGCTGAAAAATCATCTCAAATTTCTAGCCTCCTAAATTCATGGCTTGCTCTTAGATTTTCAGAAATTTATTTTGCAATATGTTTTGCATTGTCAAGTGACCAAAGAGCCACTTCTTTACTTTGAACCTCTGTCTGAGAAGCATCATCACTGTTCTGAAGGAAATTTGGGCCCAGTTGCTGCATTATGGGATAAAAGTGACTTTTTGCAGCAATAGGTACGTGCACCAGGAAATACTCCACACACACGAGATTGTAAGGTTGTTCTGATTTTTATATGAACTAGCCCATGGGTTAGAAATAATTTTGACTACTTCATCCATATAAGCAGTTCAGTAAGACAGCTGGCAGTACTCAATATGGAGGGTTGATGAGGTGAGTTGGTTTTTAATTCCTACATGAGGAACATGCCACCAGGACACACTGAGGTCAGGAAGCAGCTGGAAGCCTGGAAGAGCAGAGGTTCCTGGGGCTTTGCAGCCAGGACCCATCCAACTGCCCCAGCCAAGGAGCAGGGCCAGTGAGAGTACAGGACAAACCCAGATGCCATGGCAGACCCTGACCCAGGCATCAGGAACCTCCATGTGGATGGGGATGGACCAGGATGTCAGCCTATGGATGGGTGTCTGGTCAGGCAAACCATTACACTGGTCAGAGGGCTATTGGTACTAAACATGGCTTTCAGCAGTAAGACACATGTCATAATACATAGCATCTGAACCTAAGTACTTGAACCAGCACAGGGACAAAGCACAACTGAATAATTGCACAGAATCACAGAATAAGCCAAGTTGGAAGGGACCCACAAGGATCATCAAGTCCAACTCCTGGCCCTGTAAGTCATGGAACAGAGAAGTAACTTTCTTCATAATATACTACAAATATAAGCAGATAATACACACAGTTTTCCTAAGGAAATTTGAAGAGACCATTTACCTCTGCTGCAATGAAAGAACTAGAGATTCGCGTGATTTCCAAAATGAAAACTCACCTAGAATAATTAAACAGGATGCACAGTGTGACCTTTAGCTTTGGCATGTACACCTAAATTGCCAACAGTATTGGGAGTATTTTGGTGGTTCCGAAATATCATCTCATTTCCCAACCAGGAGAACTGTAGTGCCATCAGAGCCCTTTTCATCTCTTTAGACTTAAAGAGCAAGAAGTTCCCATTGACAGTTATAGAACCTGCATGGCAAGAATGGATGAGTTAGAGAGAGATGACTTAGAATTCTGTTGATGTGGAAATCTCTAGCATTTATTTATATTATTTCTAAGTGGTTGGTTCTAAAACTAACAAAGAGTTATTGAGATAGTTTTCTTCTCATTCTCCTCCTATTGTCCCAAATGTCTGTGTGTTCTCTGAACTGCCATCCTGTTTCAGCCCCCTCAAAAAAGTAGCTGATACTTTCACAGGATGTTTGAGAATTCCTCCACACAAAGTCATTAGCTTTTTTATACCACATCTGAGTTGGCTCCCCATAATTCAGTAAAGGTCCATTAGTTCAGTGTAGTGGGAATGGGCAGCTATTTTAAAGTGAAGATTTCCTTTTTCTCTGGATGGGGGTAAGCGCAGACCGGTTTTCCTCTCCCATTTGCAGTTAGGAACAGTTGTGTGCTGTGAAATGTGACAAGCATGTGACATATGAGTAAGAACTTTCAATTACCTCTTTTTAAAATTATTTTTAGGTGAACAACACTACAGCTTCCTAGCATCAGTTCTTTGTTGTTGGTATCTTTTTCTTTTGGGTGATAAACTGTTTCAACAGTGTGCATGCATAAAAAAAAAAAAAAAGGACACATAAAATGTAAGAGAGAAAAGGAAACTTTTATTACCTTTTAATTAGTATTAAGAACAATTACCATTCCTCCAGAAAGTAGAAAAATAAACCAAGTGAAGAGTGCAAACCTGGGTGCAAATTTAGCAAAATTTCTATTGGTTCTTTCATATATATGCATATATTTTGAAGTGGAGATAATTTGTGGAATAGTTTGCTCTTGTGTTTATATAGATTACTTAACATTGTTTTTGAGAGTCTTGGTGATCAGTCAAAATGTCATATATATGGGATACGCATTTAATATAACCAAGCAAGAAGCAGAAATCCTCCATGAAATTCAATCTACATATGCATCTTGGAACAAATATGAAAGTTTTCACAAGTAAGAGCATGTCGCTTTCAGGGAGCTGGGGTGACAAACCCGGTGTGTTGCGGCCTTCCTAGAGAAAGCGTCCCGCCAGGGAAAGGCTTTTCTAGGGGCTTTAGCAACTTCCCTGAGCGGCAGGTGATTTCAGCAAGTGTAGCGATTTCTCAGCTACAAGTGATTCCAGCTCTTGTGATTCGGCTCTTTGTGAAATGACCCCGGCAGAACTCGGGGACAGAGAGACAGGAGCCTGGTACAGCAGTTCCACAGAGGTAGCTTTAATGTCCAGCAGCCCCTGTGAAGGGGAGGCCAGGGACGAGAACTCCCTGTCTGGGGGCAGAAACAGGGGTCTTTTTATAGGAAAGGCAGGGGCTGGGGTAGAAACGAGTTAGCCAGCTGGGTACAAGATATTACCGTAAGGAAGCAAGGCATGCAGGGGGTGTTCACTTGGTCACCATAACCTACAGGTAGGTTGCTTATCTCTGGTGTGAGTCGTTTTGGCCTCGGACTTCTCTCCTCCAAGGGAGTGCCAAGGGCTCACAGGCCTCTACAAGAGCATGCACTTATTGGAAATTTGAAATGAGCATTAGTATTCATTAAAACCCCCTCAAGAAATTGAAAGCTCACTTTCTATTAAAATTAATTCCAGGTTCCTAAGGATCTTGTAAATTCTCAACCCATATGTTCAGTGAAAAGCACTAGAGTAAACAAAAGAGAGATCAAATAAAGGACATATAAATTCTGTATCTTGTCCTTCATTCTCCCACTCTAGTTCTTCAGACTACCATAGAGGATTTTTCATTCAATATATCTCCATATCTTTGAAATCACAAAATATTAAAGAAAAAGAGATAGAAAAAAATAGAAGGAAAAAAAAAGTAGGAACATGACACTTTCAAAAGTTCAAGAAATCAAAATACTAAAATTTTCCAATTTTTCATGACTTAGGGACTTTGAATTATTAAAATGATGTTCAAGAATGTTGAGAGAGAAGGAAAAAAATTATTCTTTTCTCATTTGTGTTACCTTAACATGTGGAAACTTTCCTGGCTTAAATGCTCAGTATAGAATTATTGTTCTAACTCTGAAAATATTAAGAATTGCAGCCGCTTTGCAACCCCTATAACACCAATGACCAAAACTCCTTAAAAGGTACAGGTGTTACTAATAGAGGATGAAAGGAGAGAAGTAAACTGCTTGCTCTCTGTTCTGTCCTGAGTAAACTTGTGCTCTTCTGGTATCCTTAAAATCTTAAAATATGGAAGTGATTGTTTAAGGTGGTATTATGTGAATTTGTAACACAGTTAATATTGTAGTTTTCCATGATTAAATGGATTTTTTTAAATCATTCTTCCTGATTGTATAACTATCAGTGCACAAAAATAACTTTTCTGAGTTTTTTGAAAAGTGATATTACAGGGCTAATCATGCAGTTTGTACTTGGACAGAATTCATTCTAAAGTCAGTGGCACTTGTGCCTAAATGCAAAATGTGGGAGCATGCCCAAGAGGAGTGTTCTGTGCTCAGAAAGCCTTTGTTTTTATAGTCTGCCATTAGTCTAAATATAAAAACACTGCATTTCATGACAGGGGCTGCTCCACTAGCTCCGTCTAGAAACAAGCTCTTTTCTGCATAAAAAATTTTTATTCCTAAAAGTCAGTATAACAAACAATACAAGGAAAAATTTTTTTTTCTGAAAACTTATTGAATTGAAAATGCTGTAAATTTACAAATTCTGACATATGCCCTTTAAAACTTGTGCATCCACTGTTTTTATTTTCATTATGCATTACAGGATATATTCATAATGTTTAAAAATGTTCTATTCCATCAAAAATATGGCTTTTAACCAAATAAAAATGTAAAGCAAACTTATTCTAAAATCCATCTGGTTTTCATTTTCTTATGATCTATAATCAGGAAATCCATTCATATACGACATATAATTTTTGTGCTTTCAAGTGGATAGTGGAATGAGATGTTCTGCATATGGTCACATCTAAATTGATAATTGACCAGGCAGAGTGTAATTTTAAAGTATAGGATGAAGGAAGGTTTAATTTGTACATTAGAAGTCTTATGCATTTGTTTTGCCTCTGAATGTAAATGAGGCCATTCTCTTTGGTGGATTTATGTGAAGGTGGGACAGCTGCCTCAGAGCAGGCCACGGCCCTCTTGAGTTAAAAGGATACAGTTTAAAGAGCTGGTTTAAATGTAGACTCTTCTTAACTGTAAACCACATGCATGCATTCATCACTGATTTCCAAATGATGGGTTTCTGTATTATTGGTTTAAGGTCTACAGTCTTACATTCCTGAATCTTCATTATACCAAAAGAATAACAAGTTGGTGACTGGAAAGAGGAACTGTTATTATATGGCTCCAACATGCTAGCTGGCATAATATGCCATGAACAGCAGAAATCTGCTGGCAAAGAAAAGATTGCAGTAGCTCTTAAAAAGAATTTGATGTTTTTAAAATATATATGTAGGAAATCTAATTACTGTTCAAACTATTTTACATCAGTAAAGGTCAGATGAAAGTTTCCGAAGAATAAAGCTTTATACAGAAGCATTCTTTCCCCTAATGTTTAATAGTAAATTATATTAAGTAAATCTTATGTAGGAAATGGGAGTTCTTTCCTGTAAGGCGCTTTGTTCTCCAAAAATCACAACTAGAAACAAACATATAGAGTACATTCTGTTTTGCTATATATCTTAGGTCCTATATTGGAGAACTGAAATAAACTCACTGCTGCTTCAAACAGTTTCATCGTCACTCTCTGAACAATTCCTTGTCATACAACAGATTTCACAGGCACTTTTACATCCTGGTGGTAAAATACCTCCTGTATAAAACCAACACCAGAGAAACCCTCCTTTTGCTTAAGTTTCTGCTGTTGATCACTTCATGCTTTGATTTTCAGTATTCAGTTTGTAAAAGATGAACTTTTTAAAAATGCAGTGTGGTTTCTGGCAGAAAATATTGTTGTATATTCAAAATGCCCCTTCTAATTTCACTGCCTGAAGTAACACATAGCATTAATTAGAGCATATTAGGTAGCTACTCTACATTAAGAACAATTGCTCGTTGTGAAAAAAAAAGCCTACTGACAAAATGGAAAATTTTGACATCATTCTGCTGAGTTTGCTTGGTAAGTCTAAAATTCATTGCAATAACCCATTTTATCTTACTAATTGTATGATGTTATTATGGAAATAAACAACAAGATTAACTAAACTTAATCTATAAAATAATTTTAATACAGAATATTGGAAGTGATCTGAGTGCTCTTAAGTTTTCATCGTTTTGCAAAGGCTTGGGAGAACATAATAATAAAAAGCGTGAGAAAAAACAAGCCAAGCCAGACCAGTTACTAAGGATACCTGACAAATACAGATTTCAAGCAGTTTTGTGATAATTTTCCTCTGCCTTAGTCCTGGTGTTCACAGTTCAGGGTCTCCAAGAGCCTAAAGTGGTGTACTTGTATTCAACAGCCTTTGACAGATATTATTTCCATGGATTTGCTGATTTGATAAATACAAGTAGCTGATGTGCTTGAGGATTAAAAACATGAAAATCGTAGTCATGCTTGGACACACTTCATTAACCTAACCAGAGGAGCAAATCGCTGTCATGTACGGTCATTTTTATGCCTACCTTATAGACATTATCAAATTTAGTTCTATAATCCATTTATGTTCTTTAGGGCTATAAACCCCATTTCACATCTGGGGGAAGAGGCAGGGGGAAGCGAGATACTGTGTTCTTCACTGACTTTGGGACTACAAAGGAAATTTGAAGGTCCAGATTTTCTGACCCAGAGGGCTCTGCCACAATCACTAGCTCATCTTCTCACACAAATTCTAGGCTGTGTGTTGCAGCTCGTGAACAAAGGCTGAGCACAGAACAGAAAGTCTTTCCTAGCATTTGTTTCTTTGGTATTTACCCATGAAGGTTTTCTTTTTCCGTACTAATTTTCATGCTGTTCCCTCTCAATGACTGGGCAGTTTCTGTACCTGTCCTGAGATTGTGTAGACAGAATTTCAAGGTTACACTAAAAAGTCATCTTTTTTCCTAGATTTTATGTGGGTAAGAGGTGAAATCAGGTGAATGAAATAGGAAGGTCTCATTTTTAGTGGTATGGTAGGTCAATAACCTTATGGACACATAGTTGTCAATACGATGTGGTGAGAGAAGAAAACCCTTTTCTAAAAAAGGCAAAAGAAGCATTTGCTTGTCAGAATTGTTCCTGAGGCCTGCAGAAGAGAGATGAAGATGAAAGATATGGTGGTGTTTTCCAAATAAGGTTATGATCTGGCTCCCATTGACTTTAGTGTTGACAGACCAGGTCCAAAAAGTGTAGTCAAAAAGAGCCAAAAGCATTTACAAATCCTCCTGGTCCTCCCCCAACCTTTTGAGGAAATTATAGTTTTACTATACTCATCCTTTGCTTAAAAGCAGAACAAAATCATGACCTGCAAAGGGCTGAGTCAGGAAAGGCACAATCTTCTGTAGTTGTCAAGAAAACATGGAATAGCTTTGACAGTTTTTATGCCCTTAAATTATCTGACTTTCCTGCTTCTTGTAAGGCAAATGCCAGATGTTGGCTGCTACAAGGGCACAGTATATCATGCCATATACCACAGTGCTGTAAACAGAGTTGTATCATTGAGTTAATTTCAACACATCACCGAGATGTCAGCAGCCATGAGAGAAAGCATTTGAAGACCAGTTGTTCCAAATATGGCACGTTGTATTTTCCTATAAAGATACATGACAGATATTTACCATGAGTTTTGTATTTCACAGCTTTAGAAGGGCTTAAAAAATACATTGGACTTTATCAAACTTCTCTCTTTTTTTTTTTTCTCTTTTTTTACCTTAATAGGAAATGGATATGGCAACCCCCGCAACTCACCAGGTCTGCTGGTCTCACCTGGCAACTTGAACAAGAATATGCAAGCAAAATCTCCGCCTCCAATGAATTTGGGAATGAACAACCGTAAGCCAGACCTCCGTGTGCTTATTCCACCTGGCAGCAAGAATACCATGCCATCAGTGGTAATGCATTTTCAAAGCTCTTCTTTTTATCTCCTTCAGATAAGAGTTACTTAGGAATTTCAAGGCTGGCTCAGGCAAATAAATTCTTGATTGGTTGATTTTTCTGACTTGGGCTCAACATCAAGCTGAGGACATAGGCTGAGCCTCCTTGATTGCTTTTCTGAAGTCCTATTTACTTCCTACTTTTTGTCTGTTGAGTTGCTGAAGAGGAACTGAGTCCTGGACAGTCTAAACTTCTGCAGTGTCTTTCCCAGTAGCTGAAAGAGTCTTTCCTGAATTTGTTATAACGAGTGAATTTAACCCTCAGTATTCCTAACTTATTATGTTTTTCTTAAATATTTAGCCACACAGACTATTAACAGAAGGCATATTAACAGTAATAAATTAATTTGAGCCCTACCACTGTGAGTTCCAAATTTTGTAATGATAAGAGGTAGTAAATAGACAGAGCGAGAGAAAAAGGAGTATGAAATTTCCTTATCTCCTGTAAAGACTAGTGAAATTTCAGCAATATACTATGCTAGAAGGCTGAATTGGGAAGGTATCATGTCCACGCGCTGTAGTTCCTTTCCAAAAGTCCGTTTCCACGTAAATCTTTCATGAGTAGTTTAACATTAAAAGTGAACTTAATTTTAAAATATGGTAATGTAAGTGATGCAGCTCTCCATTTTGTAACAAACATTATTAAAACAACTTCCAAGTTGGCTTCTTCAGCTTGATGCAAAATAAATTAATCACCAAACTAAAACTGCCCATAAATGTGATGCAGCCTCCTAAGTGAAAAAGTGACAAATCGTCCTGCACAGCAATACTCAAAGCTGACCAAGGCAGTGACAAGCTGTCTGCATCAAATGATTTATTCCAAGCACCTTGAAAATTATATTTTCAAAGGGACTCTTTGAGTGATCAGGTATAGCAAGACAATCTGCAACCAATGGGACTGTGCAAGAAAAAATTAATTCTTAGAGAAAGTCTTGTGCTGAAACCTGGATAGGTTGTTCCTACAATTGAGACAAACATTCAATTTGAAGGACAAATAAGAGATCTGTGAGGTGTATTTTTTCCAAGCTATGCTCAGAAGGTGTTTAATTTGCTGCCCCTATGAGATGAAACTATTCTGTAAGCTAAAAACCTACACCCTGGTAAATATTTATATTTACTAATTTTTAACACTCCTTTCCTATGCAATCAGTCTGAGGATGTTGATCTGCTTCTGGTAAGTGGTAATGATGTTCATCTTAATAACAAGGAAAAGAAAACCAGTTATTTTTCATGATGTAGGTGAAATGTTGGTTGAAATAAAATGGAATAGCTATGTTGTGAACAGAAAAGTCATCACAATTTTTAAATATGGCAGTAGAAGGCCAGATGCAGTTGTTCATATTCAAATTATGCATGCTAGAATTAAGCTTTCTTTTTGGTGGTGGTGGAGAGCACGTAAACTTATGTTGTTGAAGACGGTGCAGCCTTATGACATCTTTTTTGGTGGCTCTCTAGTCATTCTTTCCTGCCACTCACGTAATTAGAGTTCTCTAGTGTAATTTTTACAGTGCCACATCTCGTGCCCTGGAGGTAAAGATAAGTGAGTAACTGCTGTGCAGTCTAACAGCCTTGAAGGTCTGGGGGGGGTTTGCACAAAAATGAAGTAGTCAGAGCTCCATCTCCTGAAGAGTTCAGTGTTCAGCAGTCTGGGGGTGCTCCTCAGTTTCGAAATCCAGAAGAGCTGGGTTTAGAGGTTTTTCTTTTGCCTTGTTTTGTTTTGTTTTGTTTTGCTTTGTGGGTTTTATTGGTTTTCGTGGTTGCTTTTTTTTTCTATATGAGTGAAAAGGAAAACAATGGGAAAACAATATATAATAGAGCTTATATATTTCATTAGTTTTTCACATGATCTGTTCTACCCACAATAAAAGCAATCTTACTAGTTCAGTTACCTAGGAGATACTGATGTAATGGGTTACCATGGTGACAACTGGTCTCTTGAAAGCTTGTAAATGATAGGGTTGGCAGAGTTCATCAAAGCCACATGTTAAATGATTAATTTCTAGAAATTTGTAACAGCCTGTATTCTCATGCACAAAACATTCCCAGAAAGCAAATACACTCAACTGACTTAAAACTGGTCAATAATATGTTTATTTTACTTACTTTAAAAGAATCAAAGGATAAATAACTCCCAGTCTGCTCAGTCATTGGCTACTCCAGTGGTTTCCGTAGCAACTCCTACTCTACCAGGGCAAGGGATGGGAGGATACCCATCAGCCATCTCAACAACATATGGTACTGGTAAGTATGGGTGCAGGACGCAAAGGATGGGGAAGGGAGCAAGGTTCTGACAAGTGTCTATCTCAGTATTAATGAATTAGCTAATGTTCCTTGGGAGAAACTGAAAAATTCATAGCTGTTATGCCTTTGCACTACATTTGCTTATTCTGTACCTGTCACTAACTTGAGACATATCTCTTTAAAAGTTAGCTGTCTTGTTTGAAGAAAAACTGATTTGGTAGCTTTATTTCATTGGCTTTAATTTAAAAAAAAAAAAAAAGCGAAACTTAAAACAGTTAACAGTTCTTAGTCTTCCTTGGAGATAATTTCATGCCTTTGAGTTCATTAGTACATCCTAAAGCCATGAGGGTAGTGGCAATAAGCAGCTTCACTATCTCCACATCAGTGTTCAGTAACTCCGTTGGCTATCACACCTCCCTACCTGGGAGGGTGCAAAAATGAAGCCTCAAGGCATCTTTACAGTTCCTGTTGTGTATTGCTGCTGTACAGAGTGCACACAGCGACACACAGATCCAGTGATCTTGGAGAACACACATGTTGTTCAGGAACAGGCTGCCTGCTGGATTCTGCAAGGAAGACTGTAACCAAAATGTTTTATTTTTCAAGTCTTTCTGACAGTGCATTTGTAGTTATGCATATGTAGTTATTGTGAATTTACAGGCCAAGAATGCTTTAGATCTGCCAGACCCAGTAAAGCCCTGCTAGATTCCAGAATAATTATAAGTGCATTACTTGCTCCCAAGTTAGTGAGTTAAAGGAAGAGGAAGATCTGCTTTTTCTGCTGCAACTTAAGGTGATTGGTGTAATCAAAATTAAAAGGCTTACAAAGTGACATGAAAATTACTATGCTAGTTGTTGTTTAATTGCTTCCTCTTTAATTCTCGCTTAATTATTGTCTTTCTGTTTTCAAATCTAGAATATTCTCTGAGTAGTGCAGATATATCATCTCTCTCTGGTTTTAATACAGCCAGTGCTCTTCATCTTGGTTCTGTGACTGGCTGGCAACAGCAACACCTACATAACATGCCACCATCTGCCCTCAGTCAATTGGGGTAAGCAGCGTTTTCTTTACTGTCCTACGGTGACTTTGGTCTCCCCAGAAATTCCAAATGTGAAATATGTCAAGTAGCATACCAGAACATATTTACTGTGTGTAAAAACTAGATTTTGCAAAACTGGAACAATTTAATTCATGGAAAGTTTGCTAGGGAGCTACAATTAAATATTTTGTGTCCATATTTTCTCAGCAGTGTATTGTTTGTATTTTAGTTTTTATTTCTTTAAATAGAATTTTATTTCACTAATAAAACCAAATACCTATATTGTACTGATGCTATATTTACTATTTATGCTTATTTCCAGTTACCGTAGCACAAAGATTTACAGTAAACTAGAAATTTTTCTAGATATTTTAACAAAGTAAGACTTACATAATTAATTGACCTGAGATTAAGCCTTAACTTCATATAATAATAACATACTCCCTTCTGCTCAACTCTGAAATTCAAGTTTCATTTCTTTGGAGATAATTTTTATGAGAAAATACCACGATTTGGCCAAATAAAAGAGCTCACAAAACTCATTGTGATGTGCCTGTACTGAGGAGGACGGGTGTTCCTGCCCTCTAGTGGCTAATTTTACAATATTTAGTCAAGTTTTGGAGAAACACCGTGCTCGATCATCTTGGGATCTTTACAAGTGTGAAAATTCACACAGGCAAATCACCTGAACAAGCAACCTCTTGGCTTATTGAAGTGAACAGGTGTATTATTTTCAAATATTCTGATATCTGCAGTTTCTATTAAGTAAGACTGTAGGCATGCACTAGTGTGGCACAGTAGCCTAATGTATGGTTAGACATGTTAGAATTTTAAAAGGTTTAGTTATAAAAATAGAAGCTGAAACCAGCTGGAGTGTATTTATGAGGAAAAAATTTAATTCATATATATTTGAAAAGAATTTTTTTTTTTTTCAGAAAGAGGTATTACACATATGCACTCTTTTTTTTTTGAGATTGTTGCCATTATGTGGAACTATTTAATACTCCAAATGCAGCTTAAACTTCAAAATTCTCCTTCTACTTTATCTGACCATTTTTTGTACCTTATTTTAATGTCTTTACCATGTAGATGATTTGGGTTTTTAAGGACAACTACACAAGTGTTTCAAACTAAACAAATTTTTTAAACCTCATTTCTGTATAAATAATTATATACAGATACTAATGACATAAAAACATACAACTGAAATACTTGTTGTGCTAGAAAAAAATAGCCTTAATATCTTTTTCTTACACTTTTCGAGTTTGTACTATTTCTGGGGCAGCATTAAGACTTACTGTACAACCAAAGTCATAAATTCTCAAATAAATTGAAAGCTCACTTGTTAGATAACACTGTATAAACAATCGGTACCATACCAAGGAATGTAATAAGGCTATTAGGCTAGCCAAAAAAAAAAAGTATAAATTAACTCCTAAACTAAATACATGCCTTTTCAGGTATGTCACATATCGTGATCTGTTTCTGATTCGTATTGTAGAATGTCAAAGTGTAATGACTGTGGCTGTGGCTGTGGATTACATTCTGAGTTGCTACTCTTATTATTATTCTTTCAGTGATTTTTAAACGAATTCAGCTATGAAAGCTGCTTCACAGACAGCTCTGAAGAAGTCTTTTATCACTGCAGAAAATCATAAGCCTTTATTTTAGCCACTGAGTTCTACATGCAAAGGCATTTGTTTTAACTTTTGGATTACTTGAAACTTGAAATTCTGTAGAACATATTCAGCCCACGTCAACCTGATCTAGAATTTGCAATAAGATTTTAAAAATGAAACAAAATTATAGTCATCTTCACATACTTAAGAAAACACATCTAGAAAGGTTTTGACAACACAAATCTCTGTACTGAGTGAGGTCATATACTGAAATATTTGGCAACTGTGAGATGCTTAAAAAAAGCAAAGTTAATGGAAGAGACATTTCAGCTCTCCTTCAGGTTTTTTCACCAAAGTCTAAAGGCGAAAATCAGCTCTGCTTCCTCAATGCATGACAGAAGAATGTGGTTAGTAGTAGAATAAGACAGGTTAGATGTAGTATCTTGCTCCACATAAGTCCTCAGCAATTTCAGCAGCACTGTCAGAACCATCTTGGAGGTAATTGGAGATCTCTGAAGCCTAGCTCTTAGTTCTTCAAGCTGGCTGTGCGATTTGGAGCCACACTAGTGCTCATGAACTAGAGGGTAAATACGCAAGGACATGGAGTAGTTCACTTTCCCTATCTGTGCAACTTTTGGCCTTCTGCCGAGCCTGGTGAACAGCATAACAATGTAGAGGTTGTTTAGACGTGACTGGGACATTAAAACAAGCCAGACTTTTCAACTTTTTAGGTTAAAAAGCAAAATAGTATTTTCATGGCCTTTTAACTGCATCTACATCTGGGAAAAAATACACATACAAATTCTACTGAAAATCAGTCCCTCCCAAAGCTTTGGGATTTGGCCTGAATATTACATCAATATCTGTTACTGCTTATTTAACATGTACCAAAAAGATTGACAGAAGTTAACTGCTGATAACCAGAAGGGAAGTCCTTCTCAAACTTTATAAAACATTATCAAAATTTTTATGCAAAAATCCAAAGTATGGGAAATCTTCCTAGCCTAAGAGACAATGTTTTCATCTAAAAGTAACATCCACAGGTGAAGTTTTTGCTTTCCTAAAATATGAATGCAAGCATAGAAACAACATTTAATCTGAAGATGCTTCAATATAGATAATTATTTACGCAGGAGAGTTTTCTCTAAACTTCTACCCTGATGAACAAAGAGTTGTCCAAATTCATACATAATACTGACTTGTTCTGTGAGCCTTATGTAGCAAGATTATTACTTAGCAATAATTACTTTTGATTAGATAACTATAGCTAGATATAAGGAAATACTCTCCATTAAACTATTTTTGCTGAAAAATTTGGAAACAGTTACATCATGTGTAATGAATTTATATCAGTACTGACAATTTCCTTGCTTTGAATAAAACCTTATGTATTTCAGATTGGGCCTTCTTTTCTTATGCCACAATTATAAATAAGATGTTCTAGTAATTCAGTTTCATGTTATTCTTTGTTTAAAAATTCCTTTTTAAAAAGTGTAAACCTTAACACATGAGAGCTAAACAAAATGTCTTGATACAGAAATTCTCATTCTGCTTTTACATTGATCAGAAAAGTATTAAAAAAAAACCCAAAACCAACTAAAAACCATTTAGCTTTTATGTAAAATAAAAATAGAGGAGAGGGAAGAAGTTGCATTGCTAGTAAGTCAAAAATATCTTCTCCTAGATACAAATTAGCACATAACTAAAGTTACATAAATAAATTTAGCCATGAATTTTCAATGTTCATTTACATGCATTTATGGGAGGAAATTATATGAAGTGAGGAAATAAACTGATTTAGAGAAGCAAGTGTGGGCATGACAGAAAAGGTGCATGAGGCTTTCTTCCTTCAACAGACCACTTTCTCCCTCTAGAAAACCCTACATTGTCCATGCTCATGTCCTCACTTATCACTCAGACCTGCACTTCTACCTGTGCATGCTGAGCTTCAATACCAGTTGGAGATTCAGGCAGAAGGAGATGCACATAGAGCTGGCATCATCCCAAGTTCATGGCACCCTGTCTTGCTCCCCATTTCTCACACAGCAGAGCTGTGTTGCTGTTCTGTGTCGAAACCAGATAGGAACCAACATTTCTCCATGTGGCCATCATAATCTGAATAAACATCGAATTTTAACTACACTGGCCTCAACAGGGACTGCTGTGCCAAGTTAAAACATTAATTTTCTTGATTGTCCCCATAAAATGAAATGTTTTCCTACAATATGTGGGAAAAGGTCACGATGTCAGAATAAGTGGTCTGCCTGGCACCTATTCAGTGAACATAATTATACACAAACCTTTGAAATAATTTCGCTAGTTTCTCAGTAGTTTTCCATATCCAAAATCTGTTTGTTTAACAGGGAATTTAGTGAAGGTTTCACATGATGAAAATAGGGCATGCTTGGGCCAAATTAACGGAATTATATGAAGCAGCAGTGTAAAATATGCATTGATACATGTAAGTGCAAACAGCTGTTTGTACACTCACACATACATATACAGGAAATTAAACCATTTTGCAGCAGACTGACTTCTCATTTCTTACGGTGCAGCTTCCATTCTAAACAGAGGTCAAACCTCTGTTTAGAATGCAGATTTAAAAACTGCACCTATGTGCATATTATTTCACCATTCACATGTAAGTGTAACACTATGTTTCCCACGTAAGTGACCATTTTAGCTTAGATGAACTTCTCATAAAAACGTTTCAGAAAATGTTAATGAAATATTGCAAATTATAATGAAAAAAAAGATATTAAATTACAGAAATACTTTCACCAGAAAAAGGTTCTATTTAGAAAGAAAAAAAATGTGAAACAAAATAAGTGCTACAATTTATTCATATTGTTACAATTAGTTCATATTGTTCTAAATCTCAACACTTCGGTCTTGACCTGCCAAAATGACTTCTTATTCTTTTTTAAATGTACAGAAAAAAAAGGGGGGAGGAGGGTTCAAAATTCAAATCAACCTGTAGCATTTATAGAACTGCCTGTAATTTGTATACCAGGTGATTATGTCATACTGCCGCTGATTCCCAAGGAATTTGTAGAAAAGTCTATAGAGATGTATTCTCATCCTCACTTCTGAAGCACTATTAAAAAGGCAATATTCCGGCACAGCAACACCAGCTCTGTATCATTGAAACTCAGTTCATCCCTCTAGATTTGTTCCTTTGGGTGCTGTTACACAATTGCTAGTATGTTCCATGTTGAACAAATTTGACTGAATATGTTTATTTTTATCTATTTTTATATTTTTAAATTATCCCCAGCTTTGCAAAGTGGCATGTCATTTGCTCAAATCAAACACTTTTAAATCAAATGCCCAAGCTCCACCATCCTTTATTATAGGACTTTCAGGTTTAGCTATAAGCTTGGCACATAAAATCATATGTAATCTTATCATACTAAACTGACAGCCTGTTTACTCAGGTAAAGTCCTAGGATCTCCTAAGCAACACAAAAATAACGTCACTGGAAATGAAAAGCAAAAAAAAGACAGAAATGTATATTTGATTCCCATTGGATTGTTTTTAACAAAATTTCAGGAAGAATGGAATATTTCACTAAGTTGGAATGGCAAAGTCTTATATTTACAGTTTCTTATATGTGTTAATTTAATATTTACAGAAACAATACAAAGAAAATATCCTGTTTGAAAAAAGAAAAGGTTACATGTTTTACTATTGAAGGCTATTATTCATGAACTCTGTAACTTAAGAAAGGCCTTATTGCAGGTTTGAGAAATTCATCTGTATAAGACTGAGGGGTTGATGAAAAACTTGGAGGTAGAACATCCTGTTTTCTTTATTTTCTAAAAAGATCCATTCATTATTAAACCCTGCAGTAATTCCTGATAATAGCAGATGATATCATTCAATATTGAAGCCATATAGTTTTATTTTAAATCTGTCAGAAGAAAAAAAATTCATCCAAGTAGCAGTAAATGTTGTTTCAGCAACACTCAGCTCTCAGTTGATGAGATACCAGGGAAAGTAGAGTATTTCAATAAATGAAAAGACCACGCCTAAATTTACCTCTGCCTTCTACATACTTAGAAATCCCTTCCAAATCCCAATATTGCATCTTCTTGCATTAAAAAATGCCTGCATATCCATTTAGGTTTAAAATCTTGCGAAGCCAAGTGCTCTGTTGCCCCTACTGCCTTCCTACCCCTCTATAAATAAATACTCATGAATAGAAATCTTGAAATGCTGTCTCTAGGGTAAGACACTAACTTCAGCTTAGCAAATGGTCCCTGAAGTGGAACATAATGGGAACTGCATGTTGAGAATTCTATTTCAATAGTGAAAAGTCAGGTTTTGCCAGGAGGTGGTGCTTTTGTAAAAAATATTGTGCAGATGAAAGTAACCTCATTTCTCCCACAGAGATAAAGCATGTTCTCAGTATTCACCCTCATCCCTATCTGTTTCATCTTTCCTCTGCCACCACCCGCCCACAAAAATGCACAGAAAACTGGGGGAAAAAAAAAAAAGGAAAAAGCCTTAGAATAGTTATATAGCTTACCTCTGAAAAAGTTTCAACATAGCAGTCTGCCTGCTAATATCATCCTTTCAGCTTGGCTTTCCAACAGGCAAGCAGTGTTGTCCTCTATCTTCTACTATTCCTCAGCTTCCCTTTTGTAGTTTATCCAAATGAATTCTGGATTGAATTATGGATTTACAGATTTAAACCATAAAATCGTGTCTAAATCCTTGCCTGCCTGTGCTATTTTGTTGATGTCAATCCTAGGACCAGTAACTTCAACTTTATTCTGAAAGGTATAAAAATTACCAGACCAGATTTTTTTGTTTCTGTTTTGCATCTGAAGTCACATGTCAAAACAAACCACAATAAAAATAGTTGGGTGCATTCAAATTAATTGGATTAAGCCCAGAAGAAAGTCCATGCTTCCCCTGTCTCAGCTAATGCATACACACACACAAATATTAGTTTTACAGAAACCTGCAGGTGGTTCCAACAGTGCAAAGGCTCACCTTCCCAAATTTGTGATGACACTTGATTTTAAAAAAAGGAGAGAGAGAGATTGAAAGTGAGACCTCTCTCCAAACTGAGGGCTTGTCCCCCAAAGTTGACCATGTCTGTTGTGGTGCTTTCATCTCCTGGAATTTGTGAATTCTGCTCAGACAACAGTCCCCAAGCTCTCTGCATGCGCTGGTCCTGCGCGAGCCTTTACACTGGTGTTTTGTGTGAGTGTTTGTGCATATCTGGGGGCTCCATGCCTCCTCCGTCTGTAACTGGGTTTCCTTTCCTCCTACAGAGCTTGCACTAGCACTCATTTATCTCAGAGTACAAATCTCTCCCTGCCTTCTACTCAAAGCCTCAACATCAAGTCAGAACCTGTTTCTCCTCCTAGAGACCGTACCACCACATCATCGAGATACCAACAGCACACGCGCCATGAGGCGGGCAGATCTCCTGTTGACAGTTTGAGCAGCTGTAGCAGTTCCTACGACGGAAGTGACCGAGAAGATCACCGGAACGAATTCCACTCCCCCATTGGACTCACCAGACCTTCGCCGGACGAAAGGGAAAGCCCCTCTGTCAAGCGCATGCGGCTCTCTGAAGGATGGGCAACATGATAGCATTACCTATTAGTTGGGTTTTTTTTTTCTTGCAGTGTGTGTGTGCTATACCTTAATGGGAGGGGGGAGGGGGGAAGGGTCGATATGCATTATATGTGCTGTGTGTGAAAAAAAAAAGTCAGGTACTCTGTTTTGTAAAAGTACTTTTAAATTGCCTCAGTGATGCAGTATAAGGATAAACAGAAATGCTGAGATAAGCTTAGCACTTGAGTTGTACAACAGAACACTTGTACAAAATAGATTTTAAGGCTAACTTCTTTTCACTGTTGTGCTCCCTTGCAAAATGTATGTTACAATAGATAGTGTCATGTTGCAGGTTCAACGTTATTTACATGTAAATAGACAAAATGAAAACATTTGCCAGAAATGGCAGATCTTTACTGAGAGAGAAAGCAGCTGTTATGCAACATATAGAAAATGTACAGATGTTTTGACAGACCCAGCAGTTGGGTGGCCATGAATTGATGCTAGAAAGAGACTGGGTCACCTATCATACAAATGATATGAAAATGAAAATGCTCACAAACATGCAGGCATATTGCTGGAGTATGGCACTCAAAAAGGATCAGACCACTTCAAGAGGACCATACTTCTAAAAATGTTGAGTTCGAGGGCTGACGTATTTAATTTTAAAAATTATGGGTCTGCATCACTTATTAAATAAAAAAGTATAAAAATATGTACATTACATTTTGCTTATTTTCATATTAAAAAGTAAGACAGAGTTTGCAAAGCATTTGTGGCTTTTGTAGTTTCCTTAAGCCAAAATGTGTTCTTTTTTCCTTGATAGCTTTGCTAATCTTTTAAACAGTCCTGAAGAAACAAACAAAAAGGACTTTTTGTATAGAAAGCACTACCCTAAGCCTTGAAGAACTCCATGCTTTGCTAACCAAGATAACTGTTTTCTCTTTGCAGAAGTTTTGTTTTTGAAATGTGTATTTCTAATTATATAAAATATTAAGAATCTTTTAAAAAAAATCTGTGAAATTAACATGCTTGTGTATAGCTTTCTAATATATATAATAATTATGGTAATAGCAAAAGTTTTTGTTCTCTTAATAGTGGGGAATTATATTTGTGCAGTTGCACATTTAACTATTTTCTTTCAGTTTTATTTTACTGGGTATACATTTTACAGATCAAAGTCAGCTGTTGAAAGACTGATCTGTAAACAATTGGACTTTACCCATAGTGTAACAACTTAAATCATTTTAATACAGCATTTTACAATCAGTTGGGTGAACTGCCATCCATTGTATATACTGATTAGTTCGTTCATGCTGTTTTGTGCATTGTAACAAGTTAAGGGCCCTTCTATTACTTAACGTCCTGCGTATCTTGTAGTTTTCCATGGGTGAAATGACAAAGTGGCATAACTCGGCCCTTTCTCATTAATGAAGCTGGTATTCTGCCTGTCAGAATTGAATGTGCAGCTCTAACGGCTGTCAGCTACGTGAGTGCAGGTGAATATGTGCTGAAGCAGTGGGGGAGATGAAGGGAGGGATAGGCACAAACACGCCGGTTGTATAGATTCCTCCGCTCTCTCGCAGACATAAAACTCTTAAAGAGATCATCAGTTAAAAGGTCATTCTAAACTGGTTGATTTTACACAGCCAATATTGGCCATCTGGTCGTTGGTTCTCATGGACCTCCTCAGTCACATCATCTCACAGTGGGCATGTTGTTGAGCAAAGCCCCCTGTGTGTTTACACCAGAGCAGGACTTGCTTCAGCACATGGCATCCACATTTTCTCCAGCCTCATATTGTTCCTTTGACTAAGATAGCTTGACCAGAGGGAATGTGTCATTTTCTTCAAGTCCCTCTTTGTCCCTCTTGTATATTAGAAAAAATGGTATATTCAAGTGTTTCAGTTTAATCTTTCTGTTGGAGGGAAAAAGTGTTTAAGCAAAATGTTAGTGCCATAGTAAAAGTGTAATATTTCTCCTTTTTTCAAGAGTCCTTCTAAGTCTCAACTACATACATTGACATTATGATGAAGAATATAGCTGTGACAGTGAAATGTCAACAGAAAATACTTTGAAGTGAAATCCACACTCTTTTTTCCACCTATACATGCAGTTGCTGTGCACTGCTCAGTGATAGAGTGTACCTCTCTGTAGTAGAGAATGGTGATCAGACTACAGTGTGCATTAGGACACAGGCTCTTCACTTACCATGATTTTACAGAAACCTGCCTTACAGGCACTTTCAGCCGTGCAGGGGCTATTGCATAATTTGGAAACTCTTTAAGCAGAATACTGTGCTACTAATGCGTCCATCTTATCTCGTGTAGCAAACTGCAGGGTAAACAAAGATACGCATGTTTAAAAAAAAACAAAAATAAACAAAAAAACCCAAAACAAAACAAACAAAAAAAAAGGTAAAATGGGGCCCATAATTAATTTTAGAACACAAAACCCCTGTGTTTGAAACCACTTTCTTCACCCTCAGATTAATCCGTACTCATATTCTCTTCTGAGAATTTTGAACTTTGGTGTTTCAAAAATATGCAAATATATCACAAATGTACCTTGTAATTTCAAGAAAAAATACAATTTTATTGGTATCATAGTAGAAACTTGTCAGTGGGGAAGGGGATTTGGTCTATTGATATATTAAGAATAGCCATATTAAGAGTTTACCTTGCGATTTGCCTCAGCAACACATGAAAAAAATGAAAGGTATCATATTTAATGAAGATGCAGTGTAATATATTACTGCAGGTAACTAAGCAGAAAGTAGCATGAAAAGTATTGCCTGGGCAATTTATATTAACTCTGACAGTGATTTTTTATATAAACACAAGTAGAACAGAATCACATGAAAATAAATGCCAGTCAGCCCTCTTGTTCCTGCTGCAGAGGGCAACTAATTTATACTGGCAAAATTGTGGGGGATAATGCATATTTGCAAACTGATCTAATGATAAGAAGCACAACTTTGATTGTGAAGTCACTTTCTGTAAACTATAACTGTCTACCTTTCTTGTTCCTTTATCTGTACCTTACCATTTATTGTATTTGCAAAAGCTAATTTGGGTTTATTGTGTGATTCCTTTGTATTTAAGGAGTTTGGGGCAGAGCCCTGAAAGAGTATTAACATTTACTTTACCTTAACCCATGCTATATGATGTTTTAGGCAACATTCTTAATTGTAAGTTCAAACACCTGAAGTGGCATTCTAGACATCTGCAAGTATTGTTATAGCTAAGCTAATCTCTATTAAAAGGTGTTGTCAGTTAGTGTTTAATTGCTGGTGACAATTATATGATATACCCTACCTGCACAACATGTATATTGTATGCATTGAGCCATTCACGGTAAAGCTTCGGTCATTTCAGTGTCTTTCAAAAGTTGTGTTTTATAACAAAATGGCTTATATTTTTCCCAGAAGAGGAATTTAGCAATTTTTAATGACTAATATAAAAACTATCTGTTGTCCTCAGATCTTTTTCAGGTAAAGTTAGCATAAGAATAGAACTCATAGGCTGTTTTCAAGGATGTCAACCCTTTTGTATTGTATGTGTTATCCTATATACCCTCTTTTATCTGTAGTCTAACAGCTGTTTTGTTTTCCTTCTTCCTTCACCTTGAAGGTAAATGCTTTGTAATTTTTTAAAAGCCACTTGAAACCTCAATAAAGGCTGTTGCCTAAACACGGCATACTTCATCTGTTCCTGTTTGTGCCATCTGCTGTGATGTCGTCAGTTATATGGCATTAATTTCCTGCCACTACAGGTCTCTTGAAGGACTGATGGAACATTGGTGTCTGTTAGAATGCTTCAGACTGTAGATGTAATAAAAGGCTTTTGTTAATATATTTTAACCAAAGATGTGGAGCAATCCAAGCTTTGAGCCACAGACTTTCTGCATCAAAAATATCCATTTGATTATTTTCATAATCACGTGTTGCATTTCTACCTTCCCTTCTCATACCTCAGACTGATCCATACCTCAGTTTGATTCAAAAAAAGGTCAGTTAAATAAGTCATTTTAAAAAAATTACAAATTAAAAATGCAGTACTAGAGTCTTTTGTATATTTAATATCAGACCTGGGTTACTGCAGGCATTACACTTGGATTGCTTCAGATGGTTTGTTGTATCCTTTTTTTTTCTTTTTTTTTCTTCTCTTTCATGGGGATTTGCTTCCATAAAACAATGGTGATAAAAAAATAGCTTGTAAATGGGAGCATACAAGCATTTGCAACAAATATTAAAGTAGAGGCTCACAGCGGCATAAGCTGGACTTTGTCGCCACTAGATGACAAGATGTTATAACTAAGTTAAACCACATCTGTGTATCTCAAGGGACTTAATTCAGCTGTCTGTAGTGAACAAAAATGGGAAAATTTCAAAAGATTCTCCTGCTGGAAATAAGGTATAATTTGTATTTTGCAGACAAATCAGTAAAGTTACTGGCTTTCTTAGTGATATGGTGTCTGTTGTGCATTTTTTTATTAATGTAAATAGTGTTCAGTTTTCACTGTTTCACACTGTAATACATGAAAAAGTCAGCACTTTAACTACCAGCAGCTGCCTCGAGGTCCCTTAATTTGTGCTTGCTTTGAAAGCTAAGCAATGTTTTCTGGCATGCACCACCCCACCAATTCAGAGAAACTCTATCACTGCTCTGGAGTCAGTGTCATTTGGAATGAGGCCATCTGAATCTGTCCTTGATGTCTGACTAGCAGAGGAGCTAGATGAAATAATGCCTGGCTTTCAGGTGCTTAGTTACTGAAAGGGAATCTAAACTCCCACATGTCCTGTGAATTCTACCCATGGGGACAACCATGCAAAAACCCTACAAAAAAATGCATATTCTGTGTCAAAATCATATATCATTGGATCTATGCTCTGTCCATATTCTCTAACAAACCTGCATAAGGACTGTGTCAGAATTAATCTATATATAGACTATATACTATATAATATATTATATACTTTTTTCTGGGGGTGTTTGTTTGTTTGTTTGTTTGTTTGTGGAGAGTTACAGGGGGCTTTTCCCACTAATATCTATAGTTTCAGAGTCTGAGAATAAAAGAATCACTTTATTTCAAAAAAATGTGGTTTTATGCCAGAAGCAGACACGCTATTAAAAGTTAAGGTGCTTGGTGTATGTGACAGTTTCAAAAATAACTATACAAAGCCTAGTTTCTAAATATGCTTATGAAAGAAAACAGCTGTGCTGTGCTGTTCCTTTACACAACAATTTCTTTTAGGAGAAATACTGCTAGTATTGCAGTGTTGGACTAGCAATGGCCTAGCATTTGGCCTGGCAATGAGATGCTAAAACTAAGATTGTATGTCATTTGTTTTACTGCATAATATATTTTGCTCAAGTAAATCACTTTTTGTCATCATTGGCCAGGATTAACAAAACATTTCTGAAAATGCAGTTGTCTTAAAAATTTATCTGGGAGTCATCTTGCAGTCATCTGTGTGATTAATACTGATAATGCTATACGTGCATTGGAAAAAAAATTACTTAGAGTCTGTTATATACTTTGTTGTGTTGTTTGTTTCTCTGGAAAAAAATAAGTATAAACATACTGACTGCTTTAAATTCTATGAACTGTATTTATAAACAATTTTAAAAATTATGTTGCAATGGGAGGCGGGGGGGGGGGGTTGGGTTAACAATTCTTTAAATCATTTTTCTCACTTTAGGTTCACATATGTCATCCTAAAAAGCAATTGTGAAGTGTACAGTCTGAGATAATAACTGAGACACATTCATCTTCCATCCAGAGTGTTTGCTTTCCCCGAAAATTGCTGTCTTCTTTTCTTTAGCAAAAATCAACACAGCATCTTTGTAGAACTGGGAAACTATGCTGAGGTAATTGTTGCATATGTCACATTAAGGAGAGCAAGCCAGCAATGTGGCTCATTCATACATAACCCTTTCTCAAACACAATGCTTGCATTTCCAGAGGTAAAATACTGGGAATGAGAGAATGCAAGGAGCAGCAAGGAGGAATTATTTTAAAACAATCAGATCATTAAGTCTATAAGCAGCAAAAAGATATTGTTTGTGTCTCTATTGAGAGACATAGCCTATTCCTCCTTAATTCAGTGGAAATTTACCAATGCAGCAAGGTTTTACCTGCTCCATCTAAACTGATGCATGGAACTCCAGTTTTCTGGAGTCCCTGATTTTGGGACATTCAGACTGCTTAGCCATAGGACTACATTTTTTTGTATTCATGTATTGTACTTAGATGCTTTACAGTAAGTATTGAGAGCATCTGCAATAGGTAAATCTATACTGCATCCTCTGCAGTCCATGTAGACACATCCAAGATAACTCTGTTGTGAGCAGATATTTTGGTTAACAGTAGTCTTTCTACTGCTGAAGGTATTTCTTTCTCCTCTTCCAGCAGATATTGTAGCATTCTTTGGTTCCATTCTGCATCCCCTTGATTCCTAAAGATACTTGAAGGCTAACATGAGAATACTTGTGTGAATGCTGAATTTGAATTGAGTACATTGCTTCTGAAAGCTGCAAAGTGTGCTGTTCTAATTGTCCTTTCTACCCTCTTCTGGCTTTGTGCTTCTGTCTGTGGTTCATTCATAATCTGCCCAAAGTTTTCAGCTTGAAGTATCTGTCTGTATTTATCTGGACAATGATCTATAAGTTCTTTTAGGTTACAAAATGTTGCATCCTTCTGGGGGCAGGGATTGATCACCATTAGTTGTGAAGGTTTTACTTCTTTGACCAAAGAAATGAAATGGTGTAATCAAAGATCTAACCATGCAGGAAAAACTTAGAACTGATAAAACTTAAAGATAGTGTGTTTTCATGATAAACATAATTGGTGTAAATCATTGTTCTGTTTTGGCAGCACATTACATAGATAATTATTTTCTATAGAGTTTCTCAGGATAGGGTTTTCAGTCTCACAGTGAAAATGCAGCATCCTGTGGGGCCCAAGTCACTTTTTTGCAGCCCTTTACACTATGGTAACATTTTTTTAGGGAAATGAGAGCTAGAAAATACCATTATGACATCCTTTGCAGTTGCATTTTTACAGTGGGAAACCTTGATCTTATATATATTACTCTGTCTATTCTGAATACAGAACAAGATGGGCAGGAGACAAATTTGCTTGAAAGGAGAAACTACATAAAGTACAAATTTTCACCTTGGAAAATACATGAATGAGAGAGCATATCCTTATATCAATAATATGGAGGCAGTAGATCTGCAGGAAAATACTATGTGCTCTCTCTCAAAAACATTGGAAGCACAGGATATATCCAAAGAAACCATCAGACAACAGTTTCACAAGGCCATATGCTGACCAATGTTATATGTAATTAAGCAGTAGGATTTTTGGCCATAAAGGATTCTGAAAGTAAACATCCTGGGTAAATTCATAATGGGTTTGCTAATTTAAAAGGGCATAGTTCCAATTGTCTTATGAAGCATGACGGTACACTTACAGTATCCAGCTAGAGCAAAGGAAGATTTTCCATGGCTTATTTTTGGAAAATAAGAAGCATTCTAGGGAACAATTCGTGTATGCTTTGTGTGTGTGTGTGTGTTCTTCACCCTGAAAATCCCCTACAGACTACTTTCAGGGAGAAGATAATAAGTGGACTTTAGATGTGATCCCATATGGCAGTTCTTGTGTCTAGACATCACATTATATAACCATCCTAATTTTCTCTGCAAACCCTTTTTTTTCTAATTATGCATATTGTTTTTACAGTGCTGGAAATTAATACAGTACAGATGAAGCATTCAGCACACATAATCGGCCAAGAGCTAAACCTGTCACTTAGCATGGCATTGCTTTTGCAGGAACTCTGGGGGAAAAAAGAGAATTTATGACCTTTGGAAGAAGGGGCAGGCAACTGAAGAAGAATACAAGATGTCGTTAGGTCACGTAGAGAGAAAATTAGAAAGGAAAAAGCTCTATTAGAATTCAATCTGTTCAATCACTGGTGTGAAAGGTGTTTAAAAAGTGTTTTTATAATACATCAGTGAGAAAAGGAGAGCCAAAGAAAATCTTCATGCTTTATTGAACACAGGGGGGACCATGTCAGCAAGGACAAGGTAAAGGCTGAAGTACTTAATGCCTTCTTTGCCTCAATCTTTAGCAGTAAGACCTGTTATTCTCAGGGAAACCAGACACCCAAACTTCTAGACAGGGTGCATAATAGTCCCCCTGTAATCCAAGAGAAAGTAGTTAGCGACTTGCTGAGCCATTTAGACACTCATAAGTCTCTGGGACTGGATAGGATTCATCCAAGGGTACAGAGGGAGCTGGTACAAAAGCCTCGCCAAGCCATTCTCCATCATTTATATTCTGTCTTGGTTAACTGGGAATCTCCCAGATGACCGCGGGTTGGCGGTGATCTACACCTCCAAGAAGAGCTGGAAAGATCTGAGGACCTACCGGCCTGTCAGCCTGACCTCTGTGTCCAGCAGGGTTATGGAGCAAACCACCTGAGTGTGATCACTCATCACCTACAGGACAACCAGGGGATCAGCAGAAGGCGTTTAGGAAAGGCAGGTCCTGCCTGACCAACCTGATCTCCTTTTGTTACCATGTCGCTTATCTGGTGGATGAAAGGAAAGTTACAGATGTTGTCTACGTGGACATAGCAAAGTCTTTGAACTGTGTCTCATGGCATTCTCCTTGAAAAGCTGTCAGCCCACAGCTTGGGCAGTTGCACTCTGTTGGGTTAAGAACTGGCTGGATGGCCGGGCTCAGAGAATGGCGGTGAATGATGCTGTATCCTGGCTGTCGGTCACCAGTGGTGTTCCCCAGGTCTCAGCATTGGGGCCAGTCCTGTTAATTATTATTGATGATCTGGACAAGGGGACTGAGTGCACACTCAGAAAGTACAAAACTAAATTGGGTGGGAGTGTTGATCTGCTGGAGGGTAGGAAAGCTCTGAAGATGGATCTGGACAGGCTGGACTGATGGACTGAGGCCAGTGGTATGAGCTTCAACAAGGCCAAGTGACAAGTCCTGCACTTCAGCTACAATAACCCCATGCGGTGCTATAGGCTGGGGAAAGAATGACTGGGAAGCTGCCTGATGGCTGGGAGTGTGTCAGAGACTGAAATAGTTCATGCCTCAAACATTGATGTAAAGTTTTAAAGAAGCTGCAGCTACAGAAACCTCCTTGAAGTACTTTGGACTGAAAGTCGATCTGCTGATTAGATAAACCCATTTTTCAATCACCTCAGGCTGAGGGAAAGGTATGCATCCACAATAGGCTGAAGCCTCCAGCTGAGTTTGGGGTGGGGGAGAGCACAGCTCACAGAAGCCAG
>VZTI01005926.1:85064-104792 GCA_013397865.1 Struthidea cinerea | reverse complement strand
AGACCAGCTGCAGAGGATCAATGGAACATCTTGGGGTCCACGGAGTGGTGATATTTTCCTTATTCTGTCCCTGTCACTCTTTCTGTCCCCCCCCCACCTATTTTCTATTTCTTTCTTTATCTCTCTCTCTCTCATATTTACTATCAAATAAAACCCTTACTATGGTCACTGGCATATGGTCTCATTTGCACCTTAATTCGGGCAGAGGAATTTCCAAAGAACCTTAATAAAACTGGATCATAACAGAGTGCTGGTCAACAGACAGCAGGACAGAGTGAGTTTTACCCAGGAGGCCAAGAAGGCCAAAGGCATCCTGGCTTGTATCAGCAACAGTGTGGCCAGCAGGACCGGGGCAGTGACTGTCTCAGCACTGGTGAGGCCACACTTTAAATGCTGTGTCCATTTCTGGACCCTTCACTTCAATAAAGTCATTGTGGTGCTGGAGTGAATCCAGAGAAGGGTAATGAAGGTGGAGGTCTAAAGGGTAAGTCTTATGAGGACTGGCTGAGGGAGCTAGGGTTGTTCAGCCTGGAGAAAAGGAGACTCAGGAGTAACCTTATCACTCTCTACAACTCCCCGAAAGGAGGTTGTTGCTAGGTGGGGCTCGGTCTCTTCTCCCAGACAACCAGAGACAGGACGAGAGGAAATGGCCTCAAGGTATGTCAGGGGAGATTCGGGTTGGACACCAGGAAGAACTTCTTCACAGAATGGGTTGTTAAACATTGGAACAGGCTGCCCTGGGAGGTGGTGGAGTCACAATCCCTAAAGGTATTCAAGAAATGACTGAACTTAGTACTGTGGTTTCGTTGACAAGGTGGTGATGAGACAAAGGTTGGATTCAATCATCTTGGAGGTCTTTTCAAACCTAAATGAATCTGTGAATCTGTGCTTTTCCAGTATTGTGCAGTACACCCAGCTGGCTTAAGTGTAAACATGCAACTGTTTGTTTATTCCACAGCAGCCAGGGAAAAATGAATAACTGCATAAATTATAGACATGAGGGTACAGTTAAGGATGCATGATTGATAGAATTAACATGCACATGCAGGAATGAGAAAATATCAGTGTGTAAGTATAGAGATGGGAAGTGAAAACAAAGTGATGACATGAATGCAAACATGGGTCTGTAATTTCACAAACCTGCTGTTCAACTACATACCACAATTTTGCTCAAAAGATGAATTTGTAGTCATCTGCAAAGCGCCAGCAACAAGACTGCTCTCACCACAAAAAAAATTGCTTGCATGTGTAAATATGCCAGTATTAGTCATCAAACTTTAATTAATAAATCACATATACACAGGCAATAAATAATTAAATATTTCTTCACTGTCAGATTACCCAGTTGCATGGAAAATTTCACAAAAAGATATTATCAGGAAGTATACTCTGTGTGCTCATGTCAGAGCTTAAGATTGCTTTTGAAAGTAGCCCATCAGACCAGCATGCAAATGTATATGCTGGATTAGACATCCTGTGCAGACTTTGTTTACAGTATCTAGACTGACCAGCTTAACAAGGATGCTGTAGTTTAATCAGAATTAGAGCGCTAAGTGCAGAAACTCCTGAGCGAAATTCCACAGATATATTACATGGATCAAAATCAAAGGCTGTTGGATGATGTTTTCTACTGCCACTAATATCTCTGCATGTAGACTGGGATATTTTCAGAGTTTCCTAAAATGTTTTTATATCTCTGAGACAGTGAACTAGTCAAGTTATTTATAGTCTAACCATTAAATCATTTAGTGAGGATAATATAGCAACTCATGAGAAATGATCATGACAGATGCAGCATAAATATAACAATGATTTTTTAAAACCTCTCCTGTATTACTTTAACATGCAGAGGCAGAGGCTGAGCCAAACACAGCCTCCTGCAATGACTTGTTTGCTATTTATACCCCTTGAATATTAACGGAACAATTCAGTCTATCAAATTGTTCAATTCTTGCAGAAAAACAGACTTTGTCCCAAGGTAGAAGACAGAAGAAGACAGCTGGACAAATGAAAAGCGTACAAGAAAAGCAAATAGCTTGCGAATATCGTTCCAGTGCCCTCTTTCTGAAATCTGTTTGAAATTTAAGCTGTTCTAAATTTGAATGGACAAAAAGAGAAGTTACATTTAAATAGTGGTAAAACTAATCCTGACTGAGCTTTCCACATGTCATTGTGGGTGTCCCTCACAAGTGTAAATAGCAATTGGTTGAGAGTTTGCAGAACTGCAGATCAACCTGCAAATAAAGCAATGAAAGTTACCAGTGCAGTGATTTCTGATCTCTTTTAAAAGGTTAAAGGACCTTGAACAGAGGAAGAACAGTGGCTTAAAGTTTTCAGGTTTTCAGAACAAAAATGACTGATCAGCAAACTTCTGAATGTAGCACAGGAATTACACACCCTGCCTCCTGAAAACACAGGTAATTTCTCCAATCAGGTGTTTGGGGCTGATTCACTCTACCTCTTCAGGAAGAAATGTGGATATACTTCAATTATATTATGGTTTGGTACAATTTTCAGGTCTTTTCTTCTTCCAACATGCAACAGATACCTATCAATCACCTCCTGATATTTTCATGGAAGTTTCTTTCTACTGCTGATCTTTCTGAGCGTCACACCTATTAAATACCAGATGAATATTGCAATTAAATTCCTGAGTCAATGTATTAAATATCTAATATTTCCTCTCTTTAGTTCTTTTTATTCTAAGAGTTTTTCAGGACACTGAAAAATACAGACAAAACACATCTTATGTCAGTATGGCTCAGAGAAAATAAAATTCTTTCTGCCTCAGAAATCTGTGAGACAAACAGTAGCTTTTGAAACAACTGAACTGTTGTTTTAGGGAAAAGTAATCACAGGGAAGCCACAGAAAAATAGATGCTCCAGCAATTTGTATAGCCAATGAAGGCAATGCCATAACATGCTTTCAGCTGTCCCTCTCTCCACTTTCTTGATGGGGAAAGGGTTAGGGTTAGGGTTAGGGTTAGGGTTAGGGTTAGGGTTAGGGTTAGGGCTAGGGCTAGGGCTAGGGTTAGGGTTAGGGTTGCTCAGCCTGGGAGAGCCTGGAACGTGAAAAGTCTCTTCCTTCCCCCAGCCCCATTGTGCTGTACTGTAGATTTGCCCTTGCTGTAATCATAAAATCACTTAGGCTTGAAAAGGCTTCTTAAATTATCAAGTCCAGCCCTTAAGCCAGCATTTACAATTCCACTCTAAATCCACCTTCCCATATTGCACTTTGATACGTATTTTAAATCTCTCCAGATTTTGTGACTCCAACACTTTCCTCGCCAACCTCTTCCATTGCTTGATTTCCCTTTTAGTGAGAAAATTTTTCCTAATATTCCAGTCTTAACCTCTGGTGGCATAACTTCAGGCTGTTTCCTCTCATCCTGTCCCTGGTTTTCTGGGAGAAGAGACCAAATTCCACCTGGATACAAGCTCCTTTAAGGCATCTCTAGAGAGTGACAAGGTTCTATATGAGCTTCCTTTTCTCTTGATTGAGCCCCCTGCAGCTTCCTCAGCTGCTCCCCGTCAGACTTGTGCTCCCCATCAGACTTGTGCTCCACACCCTTTCCCACTTCCATGGACCTTCTCTGGACTCACTGAAGAAGCTCAATGTCTTTTGTGTCATGAGGTGACCAAAAGTGAATGCAATAGTCAGGGTGTGGCCTCACCAATGCCCAGTACAGGGGAACAACCTCTGTCCTGGTTCTGCTTGCCACATTAAGTCTGACCCAAGCTAGGAAGCTATTGGCTTTCTTGGCCACTTGGGCCCACACTGGGTCGTGTTCAGCCACTGTCAACCAACACTTACAAGTCCTTTCCACCATAAAAAGTGAAACCTCACCAGTTTCACCAAAGTGAAAGCTTTGCAGACACTCTTTCCCCAGCCTATAGCACTGCAGGGGGTTGTTGTGACCCAAGGACAGAACCTGGCACTGAGCCTTGGCTCTGAAACACTTGTTTTTTTTACTGGACCTTGGGTGTTGCTTACTGCCTTCTAACACATTTTAAGATGGAGGACAGAAAGGAGACACAATTTAAAGTAATGAGATTTTTGTATGGATTTAATGGATTTAATTTTTCAGAATATTTCCTCATGCAAAGTGCTTTCCCAAATTTCTCCTCATTTGTCGTAATTTCTTTTTTTTTTAATATGCCAGTTATACAAGATACCAGTTTGCTCCTTTCTAATTTTTGCTCGTAATATCCCAATATAACTTATCAGAACTTAGGGAAGAATGTTATTAAAAAGAGAATTAGATCTATGTTTCTATAGAGAGATATGATTTTAAACAGAAAATTTTAGCTGAGAATTCGTGGTCAGTCTACATGTTGCTGTTTTTATATGTTGTTGTTTACTCCCAGGCTGAGTAACATCTGAATGAGGGTATTCAAGGAAGAAACATGGAAACTATAATCAACTGCTTATAATTCTAAGGCTTTTCAAGGGTTTTTTATAAATTATGAAGTAATTCTCTCCTATAAGATGATTTCTTTGGCTGGGTTCTCCCTTCTGCTGCTGCCTCACATACCTCAAAGGTGATACACCTTGTGCACCACGGAGGTGTTATCTGCTTGCAGTTTACTGTATGCTTTGTTTGAAGGACTGTGAGAAACCAACAGTTTGCTTTACCATGGCTCTTACCATTTTAGGCAGTCAAAGTCCTCTGGAAAAACAGGGAAACAGAGCCTCCCCTGGGAGAAAAAGAGCAGAGTTTCTGCAGTGATGTACAAACTCCAGTCTTAGCAGGGTTGGGGCACTGATCATGTACCCACAAGAAATCACCTACACAGGAAATACTGAAAAGAAAGAGGGAAGGAACGTTTCCTAAGAGGCCAAGGGGAATTGTGTGAAGATTGTACAGAGTATGATACCATCAATTGCTACTGGAATGGAGCACAAGACCAGTAATGAAGATTACAAGATTACAAAGTACAGAGGGAAGAGGGACTTCACCTATTATCATTTAGTATCTCTTCCTGATATCCTGTTACTTAAAGTTTGCATGAGTTTAAGAATTAACTTTTTAAGAAAACCTTGCTTGAGTGATAGCACTAATAAGAATGCTCACAATAAGACAAATTGAGACAGTGCCACCTGAAAGCTCAGTTCAGTCAAGGCTCTCATCATACACCTCTTTGAGGATATCAAGATTCAGCTTCTGGCTTACTGTGGCTGTATAATAAAGGAAATTATCAATTAGGCTGCACCAAAAGGTTTGTTCTCTGTTAATTCCTGTGATTCCTTACTAATGGAAAAATTACTTTCCCCTAGTCAGAAGCTGGAAGAAAGAACACAATAAAATGTATTTGCCCTATGAAGAGGCAGTTTACATCATATTTGTTCTGTTTGACAAACATGGAAAGATAAGGCTATATAAAAGACAGTTAACGATTCCTTAATCTAGGGGTAATTTTCAGTAGGCAGAATTACCCTCCAGATCATTTTTATCCGATATGGTCTCTTATAATGAATGTTTTTAGAGCTGTGAGAGTCTTAGCTGCACACTTGCACTTATTTCTTCTGACAAAGCCAAACAGACCAGCTGCTGTTTCTGAGAAATTTCTATAGCCGTGCGGGCAGCTGGAGGGAGGCTATGTATCTGAGCTTGGGTAGTTTTTCAGCTGATGTTAACATCAGTCTTCCTTTAAATAGTCTATCAATAGCTGCTGAAGAGACAGGCATTAGCAAGACCTTTTCTCTTCCCACTTTCTGAATGGCAACAGATTTCTCCAGCCTATTGGATTATAAGGAAGATAGTTTTGCTAGTAAGGAGAAGTATCTGTCTCTTACACAGTTTTTCTACTCTGTTTTTTGGAGTCGCAGGATATTAGGCTTCAGGAATACCCTTCCTTTCCATCTCCCAGGCATTTGGATTTCCTCTGATCTTTGACAGTCAGTGACCCCAGACAGTTCCTCTAGTCCTTATTTAAAAAAAAAAATTAAAAATTAAAGGAAAAATTTTAAAATCCTCTTTTGCTCATTGTGATGCCATGATGATTTTTTGCCTTTTTTTATAAATACCTTTTATACACCCTTTTATATAGCTTTTATGTATCCCCAGTGCTTTTAGCATGCATACTTGCAATTCCTTAAGTCTGATAACTTAGCTTAGACCCAATACTCTGTTAAGCCAGGAGACCAAACATCCCGGAGGCCTCGCAGCTGGGGCAAGAAAGCCCTATGCTATCCTGAGAACCAAGGTCTTCCCTAGACTTACTTACAGTTAACATCCTGTAAACTAAGATAGGTCCATGCAGGGGGGGATTCCTCGGGATGGGAGTGTTCATCAGAGCCTCTCATTGGGGAATCTTTGATAGATATGCTAATTTGCAAGGTCTAGAAATTGTATATGTGATCTATCATCGGGGTGCATTTCAGGGTGCATTTCGGGGTGCATTTCGGGGTGCATTTGGGTGTGCATTTTGGCGCATTCCACCTGGACGAACTGGTGCACCTTAAGGATCCGTAAATAAATACTGAGGTAAAAACCCCTTTTCCCTTAAACTGTGTTTGGTTCTTAATTTTAAGACCAGGGAAAGGCAACAATTGAACTACATCCAGTTACTTTAAAGAAACCTCACACTTCACCACTGCCTCCCTGATTTTTGGAGAACAGGTCCACCCATGCTCTCTATCAGCAAGTGGTCCCACCTCTTTGCTCACTATATCGGGTTTAACCGATAAATGCAAATAGTGAGCCAGAGATGGACACACAGCCCTTGCACAGCAGCACCTTGGCTCAGCCTCACTGATGGGTGATTTAATTTCCCTAAGGTTAATGCTGTTTTATACCAGCATACAGGCTAAGCAGGACTGAGTTTAATTTACAGTGTAAAACTCTTCTCTGTGGCTAGAATATGTGGAAAAATCTCATGCTGTCTTCACATTGCCCAAAGGAGAAAAAGCAACTTGCTCTGCTCTGTTGGGTACTCAGGTGATGGAGGTGTAGGTAGCATTCTGATACCCTGTCCTCTTGTAAGTCCAAAGTAACTTTTTATGAATACTACAAGACCAAAATTATAATTTTAATAACAGAGTTAGTGAAAGTTAGTTAGACAAACAACAAGACAGAAATAGTTCTGAAAGTCTTCATTAAAAGACTGTGAGTCTTCAAAGTCATGCCGGGCCACAGCTTATACGTGTCACCTTGAAGTTAAGGTTGCACCAACACCCTTGATCTCTTCTCGGTTGTGTAACATGTCTGATTTGGGTCTGTCCCTTTTCTGGGCATGTTGCAAAATATATCTGTTCATTAATATTTCTTTAGAGAGCAATGGGAAAATTCTTCCTGAAGTGACATAAGACAGGAACAAATCTTTTGTAACTGAGACTAAGATATTTTCAGATCAGAGGACTTGATATTATTACTAACTATATGTTAGATACTTAGAAACTTTTCTAGGCAATTTTTCACCTTAATTACCTTGTAAATTTAAAGGAATAAAAATTCTGTGAATCTTGACAGGCAAGCTGTTCTTTCTGCGTCTCAGTTTTCTCCTGTGTCAAAGATACTCCTGACTAATTCAAGACCTTTTCAGCTGCAAATCTCTAAGTAAACAAAAGACAAATGGGGACATACACACTATGTTCTTGGTGAAGGGGGATGAAAGGCTTACCATGGCTTGCATGCTGAGATGGAGAAACCTCTCTGTTGCTGGAATTTGTTCCATCTCTGTGAAGAAGCACAGAGACTGATGACCTGGCACCACTTGTGTGACTAACAATCCAGCTGTGTAGACAAAGAAAGGTGAAATTCAAGCCTGATCAAAGAATTTCATGGAGACACCCCTGCACAGCTTTATGACTAGTTTGCTTGAACTGACCAGGCAGATCTGCAGTGCATGTTTCAAGATGAAGCTCATGGAAGGTGTTGGAAGGGGTCCAGTTGCCTTCAAAGGGCTTTGGAGTAGGACCTGTATGTTCAAAGGCACTTCCCCAAGGTTTATCAGTGACATCAGGAGCTGCCTGACCACTGCTGTGGGCAGAAAAAATGTGCTTTGCCTAGCAGCACCCAAGTATCTCCCTTATGCACCTGCCAGTTTTGCTGCACAGACCCCATTAGTCCAAACTGTGCCCTGAAAGCAGTATCTGTCCTTTTGTCTGCTAATCCCAGCTCCTCGTGCATGGGTTTCACAAAGCAAAAAATGGCAAAGCAGTTAAAGAGTGATTTGCAAATCCTCTTCCTCCTTGTGGGAGCTTAAACCTGTATCTCTCCTCAGTGCGTCCATTCCCAGCTCCTGCGTGAGCAGCAGGAGCTCCTTTTCTTCTACAGGAACAGGTACTTTTCAAAGTGAGGGAGAGAAGGACAGGTCTTGTGACACAAATCCACTGTTTGTATGATCAATCAAGCACTTTTCTCTCTTTGTGTGGTTTGTTAATAACCGTGTTTTGATAGACTCATGGCAGCAGCTCCCATCAGATAGAGCAGCTGTAGAAACTGCTAGTGGTGCTTTGCTGGTCACAGCTCACAAGGTTCTGGTAAAAATGTACCTCACGTTATCTTCCTCCTACATCTTGGAAACAAAGACATTTGACTGTGTCATACAAATGGTTCTTTCTGACGTGAAATCTCTGAATGTAGACATGGAAACTGCTGTTCTGTTTTGATTTTTTTAATGACTTGACATTATCTTCTCTTCGAAGAAGCCTGTGGTGTATTTGAAGACACTTAGAGGATCGCTCATAATTATATGTGGGTTTGCAGTTAAACACTACATGGTCAATATTTTCCATCATTTACTAAGCGTAACTAAGACAAATTAAGTGTGTAGTTATGCTTAAGTATATAGTTGTGTTATACTTAAATTTATAATTTATGATACTCAATAATGGAACTTAAGTATAAACCTTTAGAAGACTTTATGAACTTAATAAAAAACACATCTTTTGTGCAAAATCAGTAGCAGGTGAAAGTTTATCATCACTGGTTTTTTTATCTCCATAGTGTTTGTGAGGTCATGTTTTTAAGATAAATCACCAGATAATTCATATCAAAAAAAGATGGCTACAGGGAAAAAACTTGTTCAGGGATGTTCAGGATGTTCACCTGGTTGTATTACGCGGGTCACGAAATAGAACAATCAGCTAACAACCTGAATTGCCGTCTCTGTAAGCCAAACCTGAGAGCATAGTGCTACATGTATTTCCTCAGGGCAAAGCTAGGACATAGCACAGAACTATATTGAATTACAGGCTATGCAGTGGCTTTTTTCCTCTATCCTCTGATATGCAGGGAGAGGTGATGTGTTCTGACAAATTTCTATACAAAAAAAAGTATAGACAGGGGTGACACTAAAAAATAAATCCAAGTGGGGAAGCCCATGTCACCACAGAGATGTCATTGAAGACAAAGAAAAGAGAGTGAAGAAGGACTAAAAGAAGATGACAACTCTCTTTTTCAAATACGTCCAATTTCAGAAAGCAGTAGCATATATTGAAGAGACATCTTAAGGGAGGAGGTATAGTGGAAATCCAAAGAGGTTACTGTTTTCTACTACCACCATCTTTTAACATTCTTAAGGTAGAGTAGAATGGGAGATGGTGTTGCCAGCTCACTTATTTACCATATGACTTATCAAGTGTAGCCATGGACAGTAGTTCCACCAGGTCCTGCTGCTGGCACTGGAGGGGTCATCAGGCCACCCAAGGTACTGTGAGGCTCAGTCCCAAACTGTGGACTGCCTCTAACCTGAAAACACAGGAATTTTTTTCAGAGAGTGTATGCATGTTTTGATTTTCTTTGCTGTATAGAGGTGCATGTAGTTTGGCAGCTGGAATTTCTGCTTCTTCAGAACAGAGTTTTACTTCTTGGTTCCACATGAAGAGAAGCTGGCTTCTTGCTCTGCTACCAGCTTTTGTGCCCCCTCTGTCTCCCATTGCCCGCAGCAGAAAACCACTTCTACCAAAACAGATACACATGAAACTAAACCTTCACAGTCTAGCTGTCTGACACTCCTGTCTCAGAAACTGATGCTGTGGAGCTGGCATCCAAACAACCAGGCACGCCATTCATACTGACATCTGTTCCAGAGCAAAGTTTAGTCTTTCAATTACACTGTCTTGCTTTGTTTCTGTGCAGACACCACACCTGAAACACCACCTGCTTGTGGTCCATCCTCTTCCGGGAGACTGCTTCCTGGGACACTTGGGACATCACTTTTGGGATATTCTGTCCCACTCCTTGCTTGCATAAGCACTGTTTAGGTGCCTCCAGCTGCTGAGCAGCAATGTACACCCATCAGCACCGTGCCACCCCTGCCTTACACCCTATCAGGAAATAGTTCTCTTTCTGGACATGCTGTACAGCTGTAACAGAAAAGGCTCATTCTGAAAACAGTCCCTAAATGCTCTCACAGAGGACTTTGTCTCCCTCCAGTGACTATTTGCGGGAGCCTTGGGAGCCTTAGGGGCCCTACAATACTACAAGCGTTTGTAAGATAAGGGTCAGACTGACCCCGAAGGTTTGATGCGGGAGCCTTGGGAGCCTTTGGGGCCCTACAATACTACGAGCGTTTGTAAGCGGGAACCTTGGGAGCCTTAGGGGCCCTACGATACTACGAGCGTTTGGGTCAGACTGACCCTGAAGGTTTGAACAGAAAAGCTGATCCGGCAAAATGAAGTAAAAGAACTGCGATAATGTCGCCACGGACCCTCGGACAGCGCGGCCGCTAAAGCGGCGTCCGGTCCGATCCCGGCCGGGCTCGGTGACAGTGTCTGCGAACACTGCCCTGTGACGTCTGCCCCTCGGCAGCGCGCGGTCAGCCGCCTCCGCGCAGGTTGTCGCAGGCAGCGGGGTGAGACCGGCTAATCGGTCTCCCGAGGCCCGTCGTCCGGGACACTCAGGCTGCAGGTGGTGTGCGGTGGTGAGGCAAGGCGACCCCGGAGGCGAAGAGAGGAAGAGAAGGAGAGCTCTCTCTCTTACCAACGACAGCGTTTATTGCAGCGTGGCAAGAGTGGGGGGAGAACGCCGAGAACTCTGAGAACTTTAGGGGTGTCCGAGGGTTTTTAAGGGAGGAAAGTGAGGGAGGGGTTTACAACTTGGACTAATAGGATAAAGGTACAGGGGAGGAACAAGGGTACAAAGTCCAATGGGGTAAAACCAGGGGTGTTAACTTGGGGGGAGTCAGGGAGGAGCCAACATGACAGACAATTAACTGGGGAACATTCTGGAAAGGGAGAACTGGGTGTGTGTACAGGGGTGGAGACTGAGGCTGTGACTGGCAGCAGGTAGGGAACCCTCACCCACACGATAACAGGACATGAAACAGGTGGTAGAGACCATAGAGGGAAGAAAAACTTATACAGGAGCCAACCAATCAAGATATGCTAAAGATGCATGTAAGGCGCGTGCTTTATGACTGTAACCAATTATAAAGGTGCTATCACGCGGCTAGTGTATGCACGGAAAGCCAAAGTGTATAAAAATGCTAGCTTTAGAACAATAAATCGGAGCTTATATCGCACATCATATTGGTGTCTTGTCTCCCTACCCTCCGGGCCGCAGCAACTATTGAGTACCTACAGGGAATAGCCTCCTAATTTTTATAAAGTCAGATGGTTTAAGTGATCCCAACAGACCGAATCTGAGATCATCTCAGCTGACTTTTTATGTCTTGTGGGAAGTAGATTTTCATATGTCACCTTGCACTGAGCTCATTGATGTGCCAAAATACACCTTTGAGGCAGGATAAAAAGGCTTAAGTGGTTCACTTCCCCTGTACTTGTGGCATCCTCCATCCATTAAAGATTTGTGCCTACTCTTGACAAATACAAATACTTCCCTCAAGGAAGACCCCTTCAGTGCTTTACAGCCGGTAAAGCTGCTTTTGTTACGTAGACAAGACTTCTTGTTGTTGCTGCTGTTTTTAATATACATTTATGTACCTGTCTTAGGTACATAAGAATAGCATTCAAATAGCTTTTAGATGTGGTCTTCAATTTTTCAGTTTCTGTTTTTAAAAATGGATCTAAGAATGTGTGAACATGAGGGAATGTTCCCCCATGAGGGAATGTCCTCATGTGACATACTGTTCCTGAGTTGTACAAAAATGCAAAATAATCTTTCTGGACATCACCTTTTGAGAACAAGGGGGTTTGGGTTTTTTTTCTAAAAGTCTCAAGATGAGAATTAGTGTAGATGCTCAACAGGATTATTGTTTTTCAAAAGAAGTTCCACTCTGCTGGTGGCTGCAATCACAGACCCATGATGCATGACTTTGCATTTGACTTGCATGTGCTAGAAAATGGTTTGACTGACACAAGTCAAAACTAGAATACACTCTGTGACTTCCATACAACTAATATTATTTCTCTCTTGTCCAAAAAATCTGCAGCTGCCAGTTGTAAGGTATTTTGTTTAGTTTCAAATAGTTAATAAAATATCGGAAAGCACAGAGCCATCAAGTGAGCAATAAGACTCCTGTCAAGAAAGCACTTCATTTGAAAGTTTTTCCACTGACACCAATTTTTGAGGTCTACTGGTTGATCAGTTCCTAAGTCAATACAATATGTGTTGTATTGATAACCTGATAGTCTTCAGTCAGACTGTCAGGCATTGCTAAAGCAAACTGCCCTGCACAGAACTACATAATTACTCATATCAGTCAACCCAGATATCTTATAAAATTCATATTTTTTGATTATGGTCATTTTCCGTAAAACCGTTACTTGGCACTCTCTGTGCTGCCATCCTGTTCTTCACTGTGCTGTGTCAGATTAATAATTAATTAATTATTTGTCCTGCATAACTTAATGTCATAAAAAAAATTAAGATCATATATAGAGACGGAAACTTTATCATGAGAGATTCAGGACTGTCCTTCATACTTTTGTTGAGTAGAAAAAGGGTTTTTACTGGCAGTAATATACACCTTTCAAGAAATGTAAAATAATTGTCATCCACAACCACTCAAGAAATTGCTGACAAATGGTCCTGAGTAGTGTCAATTATGCACCTAATATACTTCAAAAAATTATCTCAGGAAAAGCACTGAGTTTTACAATATCCACTCTTCTTCTATTTGCAGTCAGTGTCATCCTTGTTCTGAGACTGAAAAGGTCCAAAAGTCTATATGTAAATTCAAATCATTTTCCCAGCAAAGCATCAATTTTTGGTCACACAGAATATGACACTGTCCTAGAAAATTGCTCATTTCAAAATGTATTACAAGTGAGATTTTTTGGTGGGTCTTTGTCAACATAGTAGACAACAACTATGGTCCCAAAAGCAGAGCAGACAAGATGAATGTAGACCTAATTAGTTGGGATGGGTGAAAGTGAGGAGGGAGACAGTGAGCAGTTCACCAAAGAAATACAATACTTCCACTGTCCACAGCTCAGTCTGTGAGTCTCTGAACCACCCCTCCTTGTAATTACCATCATTGCCAGAATCCCCAAAAATGTCAGGGACAGACCAGGCCCTGTCATTCAGTCCCTCCAAATCACACATACGGGTGCATCATGAATGATGTTAAATTTCATGAGTGAAGGGAGATCACTGTCCTGTTGCCAAGAATGAAACCATTCAAAGTAGAAATTAAGAACTCTTCAGGGATGCCTGAACAGCTCAGTCCTTCACCCTATTCTCATTTTAAAACACTGAAGTCAGGCTATAAGGACAATGTGTGTAGCAGGAAACGTGTATGATTGTGAAAATATGCCAATCTGTATAAAGGGTAGGTTTTCTTCATTTTTCCTTTCAAATAAGTAAAAAAAACAACCTGTTAACTCAGCACTGTCTTCCAGTAGTGCTGTCTATACAGCAATGTTTTAATTATTTCTTTGGGGAAAATTGCTAGTAATATAACTATTTGACTATCTGCTCTTTTCCATTTGAGAGCGCAGAATCCAAGTAGAGTATTAAGTTTTTCTCACTGTTGTTTTCTTAATCACATTCTTTTCTTCCAGTTTTAAAAGGTGTTTTGTTTCTAGGGGTAAGTAAGGAAGACAAGTAGCCACTTTTAGGAAATTAGAAGGATTTTTGTTGTCAAAAATGGGTTTTAAAAGAAAAAAGACTTATATTTTCTAAAAGGCAGGTGCTTGTTTTTGTTAATCTCTTCTGGAAATTGATAGATATTATTTTATCCAATGCAGCCAAAAAAGTAACATTTATTGAAATACTCAGTTATAGTACAAAGAGGGAATACTTGCTGGTTTCTGGCCTACCAAATATTTGTCAATATGAACTGTATCAAGGATTGGGGAGCAGAAAAGACAACATAATTTTACTTGTGTTTAAAATAGTTCTTTCTTCCACCTGAGCTAATTCCATCAACAAAACTATTTGTCTCTTCACTGCTGAAATAAGGTGTTATGAATCAGTCTGACAGACTCTCACTCTCCCACTGAGATCAACTTGGAGATAAATTGCTACTTTCATCCAGTTCACAAAATCACAAAATACATTACCTGAATTTTTAAATGTGTGCCTAATAGATTTTTTAATCTTGCAAATGTTTGCAAAGTGCATGTATTAACTTTGAAATCATTACAGTTGTGGTTTATCTGTGCTTCTTAATTCTAGTCCAGTGTTGTGGATTGAACTACTAGGAATGAAGCTCCTCTTTTTCTTTTGGGAAGTTTAGTGGAAGCCTTGTAATTGCCTATGCCCCAAGCCAAGAAGCTTCACTGCATTCAGAGGTGATCTTATATAATCACCTCTAAGCCAGAAAATGAAGCTCTCAGGGTGACAATATGCCATAGGAGCTGTAGCATTACTTGTGTGCAGAACAGCAAACCTGAATACATTTGGGTTCTACATTTTTTAAAAAAATACGTAATCTCAGGATTGCTCAACATTTTAAAAGATACATAGTCCGAAGCATGTGTAATGAAGGGAATGGAAAGAAAAGGAAGTATAAATTTAATTTTGATATTTCATATTTGTACCCCTGTAATATATCAATTTATTTGATAAGTGACTAATGGGTTACAAAAACAACAGTGGTGTTGTTATGTGCTGCAGTTATTCTGGCTGACAAAGCGAATGTCTATATCAGAGCCTAGAGTTTGTTTTATAAGGAAACTAAAATATATGGAAAGCCTGGGGGTCCTTAAAACTGGATTTAAGAATGGAGGAGGAAGAAGGCAGCTCCAGCTTTTGATATCTAACACCTAACATGTACCTGTATTACTCTGGACACAACAGGGGAAAAAAAGTGCATGTTACTTCTATCCATTGTGATCTTGTTCTTTCAAAAGTGTCCAATTCAGAATGGATTTTGAGTTTCATTTTATTAACTGTCTTTTTTCTGTTTGTCAAAATTATACGATAGGCATTTAGATAGAGTTGAGGAGCAGTAACTGAGCATCTAACAATTGTATTTAACAACTGTCAAACATAAAGTCACAGAGAAAGACTGTTGTATGCATCTCTGTGAACAAATAAAATCTTAGCCCAGAAAATAATCTTGATTACAACAATCCTTTTATTTGCAAGTAATTAGAGCTTTATTGTCATTGCACTTGCCTTTGAATGTTGGTTGCTGAACACCAGATGAAATGTTTTTCATGTTTATAGGTTCATCTGAAAATTCATTCAAAGCTAAACAAAGCCCCATAATATTTTAGGAAGAAAAGCTATTTATTTCACATACTTGGGGTCAGTAATCACAAGCAAAGCAAAAGGGCTGTGTGAGAAGCAGGGTCCGCCAGCAAAAATAAGACCCTGATTCTTCATCACAGCCCCAGTGAAAACTGTTTTGAATGGGTCAGCTGATACCTTAAATAGCAGTTTTCTGCCAGTCTCACAAAGTTTTTGTTTTACTCTCAGTAGCAGCAAAACTGTGTCACTGGGAGGAGTCTGTTAGGCTCAATAAAACTAATGTTCATTGATAAACATGGACTTTCCTTCAAGGGTTAGTTCTGCTCAAGGTTTAGTTTCTGATGCAAGTGAGAGTTGGTGACCAGCGACAAAAAGGATGGCTGGTGGGAACTTACCCCTCAAGTTGTGCTTCCTGAAGGAAGCTTTCACCTACAGAGATTCAAACCTACAAAATCTCACCTCTTTCTCTGGGCAGCTGCAGAACCTTCATGGGGATGTGCAAGTCGGGGTAGGAAGGACCAGAAAGGAGCTGCCCCGGCTGACAGAACCACTGCATACCCCTAACAGGGATAAAATAAAATTATTGAAATAAAATTTTAATACATAAATAGATTAAAAAAAAAATCAACAAACACAAAAAAGACCACCCCACTGAACATATACATTACAAAAAAATAAAAAGGAAAACAAATAAACAAAAACACAACACTTCCTTCTGCAGGTGTTTTCAGGTCTCATCTCTTTTCGTCACATCTTTTTTTGGCAGCCCTCCTGTCTCCACACCCATTTTCAAAATGATCACTCTCCTTGGCCTCGTTCCACTGCTTTTTCTTCAAATTTTCTCCTCCCTTCCCTCACATTCTCCCCTCACGCTTTCCAAATTTTCACCTTTTTACTGTGTTTTTTGCTTTGGGCCCCGGCTGATCCAGAGGGACCCTCCGCAGACTCACCACTGCATTTCACAGTGATTTTCCGAAGTTTCGAGTATCTCTTAAAAAGCAGAAAGTCTCCTTTATTTTCAGACTTATTCCAATTTTTATTTTATTTTTTCCTTGCAAAGCACAGAAACGGACAGTGGCGAGGCTGCGCTTGCTCTCTCCCGCGTTGCTGCCGCGTGCTTTATCGTTCCTATCATTATTTTTCCTGCCTATTCGGATGTTGCCGCGTTTCTTGGGTCCCCGACGCAGCGGGGACGGTGGCGTGGGATCCCGGAGGACGAGGCAGGATGCGCGCGTGCCGGGTGAGGCGCTCCCGCGTGTTGCCGCCAGGGGGCGGCAGCGCCGCATCCGCCGCTCTCCCCGTCCCGCCCGATGCCCCGCGCCGCATCCGCAGCTCCCTCGGGATCGCCGCTGGCACCGTCCCGGGTCCGGCACCGCCCCGCGCACCCACCGCTCGCGTCTCACCAAGCGCGGAGGGGTCTGTCCCTCGCTCCCTCTCTGTCCGTCTTACCGTCTGTCTGTTCGTTCAGGGGACAGTGCACAACTCTACCTCCGCCGGTCGGTTTCTTCGACCTTTTTTTAGTAACAATGCTAATGATGATTATTAATAATCATATTTATAATGGTAATAATAACAACAGGCGTAATGTAATACACCATTTGGAGGCTGGTTGTTTGTCGGGGGAGGGGGGGATAATATCTCCCCCCCCGCCACACCAGACGGGTAAGGCGCCGGCATCGATCTACTCAGGACAGCTTGAAAACCAGGCAGAAACAAATACATCGTGATGAAAACCCGGTATTAACCCAGAGGGAGGGGATGGGGGCGGAGAAATATGGTTTTTGTAGTGGTTTTCCCAAACCCTGGAGGTTTTACTTAGTGAAGTTCGCTGGCGATGGAGGAAAGGACGTGGGGTGCAGGTGACAGCTAGAAAGCGGGGGGGTCTCCATCACCCTCCACGAATGTCTGCTCTGGATGGCGCTGCATCCTGCCAAACCACAGCAAAGAGAGTTTTTCCTGCTCTGGGAGGTGTGTCCCTGAGTCCTGCTCTGCTTCCCGTACCAGATTTGGACAACCTGCCCGTGACGAAAAGGTTGTTTTTCTGGAAGTAGGAGAAAAGAAGCAAAGTGCAGCTTGTGTCTGGGGGAGAAGCTGTCCTCGCAGGACGAGGGTGTTTCCTCACCTGTCAGGGACTGTGCCTGGGAGCCCTTCCTCAAAGCCGCTTTGCGTATGGTGACCAAAGCCCTCCCTTCTCACTAGCATCTACCCTTAACAACCCAGCCGCAGAGCTTTGTGTACCGCAGGTTACAGGGGTGCCTGCAAGCACATAGGGACACCTAATCCATGCGATCGGGTGTGACACCAACGTGTGGGTTTCGAGTTTGCTCCTACACACAGTTGATTCCCAGCTCCAGGTGGATCCCGGGTCACAGGTCCACGATCACTGTGAGTTGAACCACTTCTATAGATAATTACCAACCCCTTGGTCTTTAGCGAGTGTAGTTATTCACACAGAGGTTAAAAAAAAATTAATCCTGTTGTTCCTACAGTTCTTAGGGAAAATTATCCCCTTTAATCATGTCTGGAAAACATACGTACTCACCTAACAAAAAAGAAAGTAACTGAGGCGATTCCTATCAACTTTTCGTTTTCCTCTAACGGGAATAATGATCCCAGCTGAAACGAGTCAGTGGAGCTCAGGGAAGAACTGCCTTATGTTCCTCACATGACTGATCAGGATGAGCCTATTGGTACCTTCCCAGCAGGGAAACTCCCACCTCGGTTGTGAGGTCGGGCAGGCTCACATCTCCTTCCCCACCCACACGGAAACCAGGGAGCTATCACTGTGTCCCTCCCGCCGTGGACGTCCCGCGCGGCTCCGTGCACACGCTGGACTTCCCGATCGTAGAATCATAAAATCTTAGAATCACGAAATCACAGGATCATAGGATGGTTTGGGTCGGACTGCAGTGGGAGTGGGATCTTACCCTGTTTTAAAGACTTCGAGCAAAACGTGCCAAACCAAAGCATGTTCAGAAGTTCTCGTTTTATTACTTAAGCAGATCTTTATAATAACATTCCTCTCAGAGTTTAAAAAGGAAGGGAAAAAAAAAAAAAAAAAAAAGACTCAGTTTCCAAAGAAGACAGAAAACTTTCTATCCTCGTTTTTGAGAAATGCTCAGTTCTCCACCAGAAAAAGTGTCCCGTCCCCATAACGGAACTTTTGGCTGAGTAGCAGCCGCAGGACTGGAGTCTACCTTGAGTTGTTCAAATAACTAAAGCAAAAATATTACATTTAATACTTACGATGCTCTTGAAGCGATTTTGTGTGGGGAAGAGGAGCACGAGTGTGTCCTGTTTAAAGTCGAACTCTCTTCAGGAAATAGCACAGACCGAGCACCCCGATTCCGGCTCTCGTTGCACGGACAGACAGTTTTCAGAATGTCCTACTCTTTCGTCAGAAATGTAGGTGTGCTATTCGCGATGAGAGTTTTGAGAAAACTGTTAGAGGAAAGACGGAAACAGAACAAAGCATTTCCCTTGGCCAGCATAATTAAGAGGGATTTTAAGTGCTTCATCCTCTATTGTATGGCTCCAGGCTCTTAGCAAGACTTTTTTATCTGATAATTATGTTCAGCACAGCTGCATGGCTGCAACACTAATAAATTTGGAAATAAACAAGTTTAACTTCAGCAGATGCCCCGCCCCTTTAAATTCCTTTGAAAAAGCTGAATACCTTTGCCTTTATCCGCCATATATGCCAGCTAACAAGAGATAAATTTGAGAGCTACTTTTTAAAACAAACAGCCACACACCCTTGTAACTTAAACAACCGGGCCAATTCTCACTCTTTAAAAACCTGGTGCACCGATTTCAATGGCCTTAGAATCAATTTGATTATTTCCTGTCTAACAATCCACATTTTATCTCGCCTGAATTCTCAGAGTTCAAGAGCAGCTGATGCCTGGAGCTGACCTGCCCAGAAAGACCTTAGCTGATTTCTGAAGTCGAAAGCAATTTTCATGAATCTCTACAAATAAAATAAAGTAACATAAAATAACATAAAATAACATAAAATAACATAAAATAACACAAAATAACATAAAATAACATAAAATTACTGCTGAAGAGGAAAACCTGGGCGTCAGTGTGTCCGGAAAGATACAGACACACGAAAATCGATGGTCCATACGAGAAAGTGAGTACATGTAGTCAACAGCAGTAGCTATAAACAGGGTAA